>JBAMHX010000006.1:17988371-18001182 GCA_037177515.1 Pseudomugil tenellus | reverse complement strand
TATTCCTGCAGAGGTTCGTGCTGTTAGAATCGTGTACTGAAAATGTCCAAATTGAAACATTTAATTGACACGCTCTCTCTCAGCCTGTATATAGTAAGGGTTTGTGAGTATATTTAACTTGAAGACTTGGAAAAGTCAGTTGTCTTTGTTTTTTTAAAAAAAAATTTACTAAAGCATTTTTCTTTTGTATTACTGCAAAGTTTTGCCACGTTAGACGTTTTGACAAAATTTGGTGTTTTTTTTTTTTTTTTTTTTTTTTTTTTTTTTTTTTTTACAGAAAAAACAAGTGTATCGAGTTATTAAAAACACATTGGGCAATCTTAAATATATCCAGTAAATTTCAGAAATACAACAGAAATGTTGTGAGCAATTAGTATGTCACTTTAAAAAAATTACAACACCGACTTTCCATTGTAATATAGAGTATGTTCACTTCAATGGCTGATATAAATTTATTTTATATGAAGTAAAAAGCAAATGGTTAACTTGAGATATTTTTAGGAGTTTCTTAGTTCTAATAATCAGTAGTAACATTAAAAATGACTGAACTGATTATTTTTCTATAATCTGGTATCAATAAATCCTGTTTAGAGTAAAAGACCTTTTGTTTTGATCATTTCTAGGTCACGTTGAAGCCGTTATGAACCAAAAGCCACAAATTTAGAGCAATAAAACATCTGTTATCCTGGAGAAAAAAAATTTAAATAAAATCAGCGTATGAATACAAAAAACACCAGACTGGGCTTCATGCACTGGCATGACCAGGCTTCTTCATGTGTATGGGATACCGTATAAATCAGTAGTTCAGCAGTCCTCAATCACCGGACTGGGGACCGATACCGGTCCGTGGCTCATTTAGTACCGGGTCGCACAGAAATAATAAATAATTTATTACCGACCACATTCTGGCCATATTAACTGTTAACAAGAGGCCTGTGCCTCTTGACACACCATAATGTCCGTGTACTTTATAACAGAAATTCATTTCAACTAGCAGTACATCTAGTTTTTATTTTCTATTTTTCATTTCGCTTAGATTTCTCTCTGAACAGAACTCGCCACTGATCGCTCATTTCAGGGACAAGGAATACGTCATCAGACCTGCTTCCTGTGTGACATTTAATCTGATCAATTAACTTCAGACAACTGTGTTTAAGTTGGCAGATAAAGAAACTGGAATAGTGGGAGCGACGAGTGAACGAAGGGGTGTTTGACGTTTTAAACATTAGCAGGTATTTTTAAAGACATCACCCAGCTGGTGCACAATCACCTGTTTATTCTTTTCCAAGACATTGAGCACTACTTCCCAAACACAAAATACCCACAAACTGCGAATGAGTGGTTTCAAGACTCGTTTGTGAATAAACGATCGAATCGAGTGTGTCTGTGCATCAGTAGGATCAGCTTGTAGAGATTGAAAATGACGGCGACCTTAAACGTACATTTAAGACGACTCTGCTGAGGTTCTGGATTAAAATCATGCCAGAATATCCTGACATCGCCACGAGAGCGCTGAAACCCCCGCTACCATTTCCAACATCCTATCTGTGTGAACAGGCTTTCCGCAATGATGGCAACCAAAACAAAATTACGGAGCAGATTGGACATAAGGAACACGCTACCCATCCACTGTCTCCATCACACCTAGACGGGACCATCTCGTCTCAACGAAACAAACTCGGGCCTCCCACTGATTCAGCGTATGGTGCGCTGGTGTTATATTACATATGTTGTATTTTTCTATCACATTGCCGGTCCGTGAATAAAAAGGCCCACATCACACCAGTCTGTGGTGCAAAAAAGGTTTGGAATCACTGTTCTAAGTTGCACGTTGATATGACTTCTTGTATTCAAGTTGATAAAAACATTGCATCACCAATTTTATCCATGTCAATTGTTCCCATTTAAAAGGAATTCAGTCTACATCACACTCTGTAAAGACTCATTCCCTCTACGGTGAGGAGGTGCTCTTCACAGCTGCATTAAGGTGGATTTCGATTATCGCTTAGTCCGCCGTACTCCACCGGCCGGGCAGCGCTCTATTCTGCTGGAATGCTTTTCCATTTTAAGTCCAGACGCTCTATTGTGGGAGGGGTCTCCGGACGCATTCCTTCTACAAAGTTATCGATGTCATCTGATTGCGACACGACACAGCAAAACACGTTCTCCGAGTTTCAATGTATTGTTTAATTTGTATAATAAATTTAAAAAAAAAAACGTTAGTCGGGCAAGACAAGACGACCTGAAGAGGCAGTAACTATTACTGTGTACATCGCTGTGTAGTGATGTCATTCGCTGCAAGCCAATCATTGGACACCAGCCTGCAGACCTCACGCTACCCGCACGGCACGACAGACCCGACTATGAAGTAGGTCTGAAAAGTGTACCAGTCTGACAAATTATAATGGAAACCCTCTGGGGGCCGGCGTTAGGACCGGCGTTAGGACCGGCTGACTTGGTCTGTGTTGAAAACCAAGTAAAATCGTATCACAGAAAAACTGCATAAATTTAACAGTTTGAGCTCGTAATAAACGGTTTACTTGTGAATGATGGAGGAAAAACTAAGGCCCAATCCCATGTCTCATTTTTACCCCAAAGCCTTCCCCTTACCTCTAGCCCACGCTAGGGTTAAGCATCTAGCATAGATTAATCTGTTGCCAGACGCAGCTAGTACTTAGTTTGATTTTCAGCACTTTGCCGTCTCAAGATTAAAAAACACGTTAAAGAAGCTTATGATACATCAGAAATGGGATTTATAACCTGCAGATCAAAACAAGCCATGTATGCTTTGCAGAAGTTACTTTACGATGTCGTCAGTAATAAACACGAGAAACGAAAAATGTTCTTCAGCCGTTAGAACAAATAAACAGAAATCATGACACAGCAGTCTTTATTAACGTTACAAAAAAATCACATGATTTGTGAAAAAATGCTTAAATTTGCGAGTTTAGTTTCTAGCCCTCGGTTTGAATGTGTGCATCTGAAATCGCTCCGTTTGAAGGGGTGTTCAGACCTTCTTCTCTCATTAATGCACTAAATGAAGTGATAGGGTTAAGGCGAAACGCTAAGGGGTAGAAATGAGATTGTTCAAAATAGTAGAATGTGTCTTTCAGTGTAAGAAATGCTTGTTCTGAGTAACATTATGCATAAACGCAGTCAACAACCACCCATTTTATACCAGTACTATAACCCCAATGGTATTGCTGATCCAGTCCTACCTTTGGGCAGCGCCTGTTGAGGGTCCGTTGGGAGTCAAAGTATGTAATGGCTCGACGTGGAATGTCAACACTGACCAGTGACCAGTGGACCTCCAGGTGGATGGGAATCAACAACAAATCCTTCTGAAAGATGTCAACCTGACTCAGAGTGGAGGAGAAGGAGGTAAATATGCAAGTTGAGGTAAAGTTACTCTTGATTACTCATTACTTATTCAGAAATGATTATGATCTATTTAAAAAAATGATGGGGGGATGTAGACGGGTTTTAGAGGCGGAAACTGGCGAGATGAGGAACCAAAGACACACGGCATCACTATTCTTCTACTGTCATTTCATTTTACTCCATATTAAATTTTCCTCATAGATCAACTTTATCATCTGAGTAAAAAAGCATTTTTTGTGCTGGTGATGCATAACAATGATTCAAACTCTAAAAGCCAACTTCTGCACATTTGATCACAGCTATTTGACCATGATGTTGTGATCACGGGACGATCCGTACCACAGATTAACAGATTGTGAGCCAATCAGACAGATGGCTGTAAATGTTTAAATATTGTGGTGACACTCGTGTGTATTCCTTTGCGATGGATGGCAGGAGGGGATGGATTTTCTCCTAGTCTATGACTGACTGGCTAATATGCTAATGTTAACTCGAGAGCATAGACTTTGATGGAGTTCACCGCTTCGGGGTCCCTGGCAATCAGTGCTTACCAGCGCAAAGTAACCAACAAGCATGTTTTCATAATTAATAATTAAGTAACATTCTGGCCAAAGTCACTTTTGGGAACAATTATAATAATTATGTGAAATTATCCGCAAGTCTTCCAGCCAGCGCTAAGTACAACAAGTCCTACTGTTGTGGAAAGGATCATTAATATGACCAGTTCATACAGGGTTTGACTGACATTTAAAAAGGTAGTTTGCAGCAAACTGGTTTTCCAAATACAATCGGCATAACTGACATCAGTCATAAAATATAATGGCTTCATTTTTAATTAAGACGCACATGCATTTTATTAATGTGCAAGTCATGCGACCTCAACATGTACCTGATGAATTTGGACTTGGAGAAATCTCAATTCATCCAATGAGGAGGAGCAAAATTGCCACGGTGTGTGGTATTTTACACAACCTGGCACTGAGGCAAGGCATCCATCTCCCTCCTGAAGATGTCACGTGACATTTAAGACAGCAATAAGGTTCACTTTAACATGTTCTTTTAATTTGTTGGAGATGTTGAACACACAAATTCGTGCTGCGCTATTCTTTCAATTCATCCTGTGTTTCTCTTAGATCCCGCAGAACAGCGTTGGTAAGCACCCGTTCTCCAGACACACCATAGGCCCTTTTTGACAGATGAGTTATAGGAACGCAGTTCTAATAACTGTCCTTCACCAGGAGAACCACTTTGCATTCACGCTAGAGACGCGGACCTTGTTGTTAGGGGCCGATGTGACGCAGTCATCTACGTGGTGACGTGTACTCCAAAAAAAACCTGTGAAAAATAATTAGCAAACAACGCTACGGAGCAAATTGTGGCCCCTGTGTTTGTCTGTATGATGGGTTTATTAATCATGGACGATCAAATGAGGCGGCTTACATGGAGGCAGGAAGAGCTCACAGAGAGTCAGGTGAAAAAGAATCAAGATATTTCATTTCTTCATAGATAAAAAAAGGAGAACGCAGCGCCGCAGAAAAAAAAAGACGACGTCGTGTTAAGTTTATTATAAAAATGCACCGATTGTATTTATGTCATATGAGTAAATGTATCAGACGTTATATTGGTAAAGGGTGGAGCCACCAGCTACATCTATACAACCGTGAAAAGACGCCACAACTACGGCTTTTCAACATATCCATTTCTGTCTCATAAACTACATTTCTTTGCTCTTTTCTCTGTCACATATATTCTTGAGGTGCTTTCCATCAACCATTTATGTTAAATGTGAGCATAAGGAGGGAAGAACATGAGGAGGAACCTTCCATGCAAATGTTGAGACTCATAAAGGGGGAAATTGTTTCCTAGATGTTTTATAAAGCTGGATTTTCCCTTTTTGAGGGGGTGGGGCGTTAAAAACAGTTTGACTTTTGGGAATAAAAACACATTTGTATAGATGCTACACAATGTTTTATAAATGAGACCTCTGAAGAGCATCCAAACTTGTACTTACATTTTTTGTCCATCGTTTAACTCCTTCATATCCTTTAGTCCTTAGCTTATCATAAAAGAAGCTGTTGAAAAAGTGGACCTGAGGAGCAGAACAGGAAACAATAAGAGCGGGAACGCTTTTGGTTCCAGAAATGTCCACATTTTCATTCATTTACATACAGACTGCAGCATCCTGCTGATTTGTGAAGGACAATTTGTCATTTTTGGTGAGTATTTTTATTTCTCCCTCCCTGTTTAATCATAAATATCACAGATGGAGACATGTGGAGATGTGAATTATAGAAAATAGTTTCTGATTTTAAATCTAAACCGTGTGTGATGTGGATATGTGGACATCAGCCAGGTGTTGAGCATGTCTGGTTTCAGTCTCATCTGGAAAATAAAAAAGATGAAATGGAGGAGGGGTGTTTTAGTGTCTGTTTCCTCTTTTGGTTTTCTTACCTTCTCTGGAACAGAGTCCATGACCAGGTCACCATACATGTTCATTACCTGGAAACAGGAAATTTTATGGTGATAAACATTTCCATCTTTGCAAAATTAACTTTATTTTAAATGAAATCCTTTTACTTTATCAGTGCTGGTTGGGAATTAGGTTCTGCATTTTAACCATCTCTGCTAGATACTCGACTGAAGTGGACAGCGCTCTAATATCACAGGATACAAGGCCAGCCGAGAGATATAATCCCTCCAGTGTGTCCTGGGTCTCCCCCAGTCTCCTACAGGAACCTGCCCCGTCCAGGAGGCATCCTAACCAGATGCCATTTCATCTGGCTCTACTCTGAGTCCCTTCTGGATGACTAAGCTTCTCATCCTCTCTAAGCGAGAGTCTGACCACCTTGCGGAGGACTCATTTCAACTGCCTATATTCGCGATCTTGCGCTTTCGGTCACTACCTACAGCTTGTGACCATAATTGAGGGTAGACGCAGAGATCAAATGATAAATCCTGAGCTTTGTCTTTTGGCTCAGGTTCTTCTTTATCCAGACAGACCAGCGCAGAGTCTGTTGCTTGATTCATCTTTTTCTCGTGAAAAAAAAACACCACAGAGATACTCGAAATCCTCAACTTGGGGTCTTTATTCAGGACCTGGAGAGGACATTGGACTCTTTTCTGGCTAAAGATCAAAAATTTAGAGGTGCTGATTCTGATGCCCAAACACTTCACCCTCAGCTAGAATCGCTTAAGCAAGAGCTGGAGATGACGACCAGATGAAGCAAACAGAATCACATCATCTGCAAAGAGCAGAGACCCGATCCTGTGGTCACCAAATCAGATCCTCTCAACACCTCGGCTCCGCCTAGAAATTTTGTCCACAAAAGTTTTGGGCAGCCTTCCTTTAATCCTCACTGAAAACAAATCCGACTTACTGCCAGCTATGTGGACCGGACAGTTCGTACAAAAGGGTCCGGTACTTCTTTCCTCCCAAAACATCTCCCACAGAAGTCCCCTGGAAACACGGTTGAACGTAGCACTGCACAATTAATCGTTAAAAAATTGTGATCTCAATTTACACTTTTGTACAATCTCATTTCCAAATGAAAACGATTTTTTTAAAAAGAAAAAAAGACCATGAGTGTACCGCATTTTGATCAGGAACATCATCTGCATAAAACAAGCGCTGCCTTTTTCTCTCAACAAATGAACAGCAGAAAATTATTGAAAGGTTGTTTAGGTAAAAGGAGACAAAAGTGACATTTATCGTGATCTCAATTCTTGGCAAAAAAAAAAAATAAATCGTGATTCTCATTCTAACCAGAATTGTGCAGCCCTAGTTGAACGTCTTCTCCAAATCCACAAAACACATGTACACTGGCAGAGGGAACTTCTGCGCCCCCTTGAAGAGGGTATACATTGCGCTGCAAATTATTATGCAAATTGTATTTTAATGTGTCAAAGAAGATTTTTTTCTTTGTTCAATACAACACATGGATGGTTGGATCACTGAAATGATTAATTAGTTTGCTATTAAAGGAAAAAACTACTTAAGAACGATGTTCCACATTATAGACCATCATTTTCAAGCAATTAGGGAAAGAAAAAAGACCTTTCTGTGGATGTAAAGTGAGAAATAGTTGAATGCCTTGGACAAGATATGAAAACTCTGAATCCGCCACAAATCTTGTAATGGTATGATGAGCATTCTTATGTTTTGTGAAATACTCAGAGCATACGGGTTTGTGCAGATGAAGGCATAACGAGGAGGATTTCTGCCAGACAATTAAATCAGATTAACATACAGCTGCTAAAATGCCATTTTAATCAATAAACAGGTATTTGAATCTGCTGATGCCTCTGAAATCCTCCGAACATCAAGGTGTAGGATTCTCCAGTGTTTGCAGTGATTCACCGCCTCTAAACAACGCTCACAAGGAGGTGGCGGAGTCATGGTTTGGGCCTAAAGCGCCGGGCAAGCCCTTTAGGGTCCCTGAAGGTGTGAAAATAACCCCTGAAAAGTATGTGGACTCTTAATGACCACATTCTTCCATGATGTGTATGGAAAAAAGTGCTTTCTGTAACAAAATCATGCTCCTGCATGATAATGCTACGACGGAGTATCGGGCCACACGGAAGAAAAAAATGTGAGGATTTTTTTTCCCTCCCTTCCTCACTTTGAGAATAAAGTGGAAATGAGGAGAATAAAGTGGAAATACAGTCTCTTTAAAGTACAATACTTATTATAATGCTGTGTTTATGTGCTAAAAAGGAAAGAATTTCCTTGTTGATGAAGCCCACTCTAAAGTACAAGGTTACTATCTCATCCACACTAGGCATTGTGTTTTATAGAGTAAAGCTGGTTCACATTAATCTGAAAGAATCGAAGTCAACTTTTTTTTTTATTTTTACTTTATTCTGAAAACTGTACTTTGACTGTATTCTCACTCAGTGTTTAACACAAGCTCCTTTCAATGCAAGAGTTACGTTCCCAAGAGCTAGTTTCTGCAAAGAGGATCAGACCAGAAGGGTATTTAGTTTCCGACCGGGCCTCCGGGGACTCACCTTTATCCCCTACCTCCAGAGACCCTCGTCCGGGCAAGGTAACCTTTGAGCTACACCTGTTCTGGTCCCTTCCCCCAAGATTACATTTTTAAAATAAATAAAGTGAGTACTGATCCGACCCCCGTGTATATTCCTAAAGTTCCTCAACAGAGCTGTTCTTCTTCTGTAGATTACCCTACTGATACTGATATGTGTTCCCAAGTGGATCAACATGTATGCTTTACCTGGTCATTGAGCCAGTTCTGACCATAGAGAGTTCCCAGGTCATCCATTGTCAACACATGTCTCTTGTAGTTGACCCTGAATGTTTTAGCTACTGCTGAGCCGGACGAACGCTGGAAGGACTGAATGAGATGTTGGACCATTGCCTTCCTAATTAAAGACAGACAACCATTAGTGACATCGAAATCTGTGTTTCCATAATTGTTCTCTATATATTCTTTGTATATCATATTCTGATCCAGGCACAGTCAAGAAAAATTCAATTAAATTAAAATGTAAAAATAAAATACAAATATATATATATATATATATAATAAAAAATATAAATAATATAAATAAAATTATATAAAAATAAATTAAAATTTAAAAAAGCAAAATTAAAGCCGATAAAATCCTTAAAAATCCTGATAAATCTCAGTCATATTGAAAACCAGGTCAGAAATGATCCACTTAGTCTACAGAGATGGAAGCACCTTCAGATGCTGGACATGATTTCTGCATTTGCTGGTTTTACAGCAGCACCAGAAGAATCCAGTTCCAAATGAAACTCTGTTCCAGACGAAACTTAGTCCCAGTAAAAACCCAGAAGAAAGCCAGTCTCGGTAGGAAACGTAACTGCCAGAGAGACACCAGAAAGCCTCTCAAACCAACCTGTGGGGCTGAGAGAAGCTCTCACTGAAGATGCCCTGAAGTTTCTCTATAACGTCATCCACATGGACAGGAATCAAACTGCCGTACTGCTGAAGAGATTCTTCAAGAATGCCTATGAACGAAGAGGATTTAGATGGACGGCCTTCACTAGTGACATCATTACCAGCCCTGTTGTTATATACCTGTCACACAGCTGGTATGGTCCTCACTGAGAGAAACTTCTGCTGGTTTGAAGCCCATATCCAGTCTTCCTCTGTCCTCCTGTCTGTCTGACGAAGGTCCGTTTATCTGTTTATCTACCACAGACAAACAAACACCCTTAACCTTCTCCTTACATAACTTGGATCGGTATTTCCTGAAAGCATCAGTGTAGGTACCAGATGTGCTCGAGTCGTCAGATCTGCCGATGACTTAACGTGTTCATTAGAATAGAATAAAATTAAAAGACGTATTTTGTTTAATATTTCTTTAGCCGACCTAAACTTGTTTTACCCATAACAATAAAGCCCTTTTGAATATGAAGATGTATCGATTTTCTTGTCAAGACTATTTGTCGATATGTCGCAAACACTGAACGTTCATTTAATACAGCAAGAAAAACAATAACTTTGAGTGTAAAACAGGATAAACTGTCCATAAATGTTGCAAATATGAAGAAGTTAATATTAACGTTTATTCACAACATTACTTATTTTTACCGGCATAATTTTTTGGGTCTTTTAAGCTTTCTGCTGTCGGGACATTAAGAGTCTCTTTCATGGTAATAAGAGATTTCGGTGTTTCCTACCAACAACTACAATCTCACACAAAAACCACATCAGCTAATGATACAGTGTGACGTCAGATCTGGTACCAACACCGGTGTTTTCAGTCAGAACCAGAGCGGTACCTTTGTAAGAGAACTGTTCTTCGTTGCTATCCTCCTCCTCTTCATCGCTGTATGCAGACAGCTGACGTCTTTTCCTTTCCTTGTCATACCGTCTGTTCTTCTGTCCTCGCCGATTCCACTGAGGCCCCTGGGAACATAACCAGCGGGCCCTCTGGCGCCAGTTCTTCCAGTGCTGGGCAAGGCGGACCCCGGGGCCCCCGTGGGACCGTAGTCTCTGGAGCCGCTTTAGGGCCCGGTACCTGCTGAGGTGGGACCTGAACAAGTCTCTTCCTTCAGACGGGGAGAAGACGTCCTCCGTGGAGGCGCCTCTCTGTCCCTTCTGCAGTGGTAGGTGATGCTGGTGCTGCTGTGGATGAAGAGCAGAGTCTGGCCGGGACTCTGAGACCGCCCATTCCACTTTGTCTTGATCCATCTCCTCCTCTTCCTCCTCCTCATCGTTTCCATCCCAGCCTTTACACTGAAACTCCGCCAGATCTTCCGAATACAGATTGTTTACTTCTTCATCACCTACTGTCTCCACGCAACCGGTTTCTTCTTCTTCATCGTCGTCGTCCTCCTCCTCCTCGTCTTCCTCGTCTACAAACTCTCCTGTCCATAGTTTGTTCTTCTGTCCAAGCCTGAGGTGCATGGGGCTGGACACGCTGTGGCCCGACACGGGGTCTATGAGGTGGTCTCCAGGGATCCCACCTAAACACAGACATGGAGAATCATCCTGTCATCTGGATTCAGAGCTTCAGGGTTTTGCAAACAGATGTTTACCAGCATGATGCTACCTTTAAAGCTCCCACCTCCTCCTGCGTTGTCCTGGCCCACAGCAGTCAGCCCCAGGTCTCCCTGCCAGCGGTTCTGGGTCAGGCTACCGCCACTGTCTCGCATGGTCCACGGACAACCCACCACCTGCGCCAGCTCGTCACCTACACGCGAGAAATCAGCTTCTAGGTTAATGAGTGGACAACAACTGTTCGCTACTTCTGCCTCTGCCTTTCATTTCGTTTCTGGATGTGTCACATCTGATAGAAAACACAGAACTTCAGGACAGACGCCACAATAAATGTACATCACACCAATGTTTAGAATTTTAATCTAAATTAAACACAAAATATAGATCCAAAAGGGTTGGGAACCACCTGGAAAATGGCAGGAACACATCTGTTGGAATAAGAGCACCATAAGGCTGGAAAAATGTACAAAAAAAAATATATATATATATATGAGTATTTGACAACTAATTAGATGAATTGACAACAAGTCAGTAAAGCGACTCAGCATTAAAAGGAGCATTTCATAGAAGCAGTCTCTCCGATATAAAGACTCGCAGCACACATCATTCCACTTGAATTGGTGTTTATTTTAAGATTAAAACATCAGTATTTGATCAGTCTGAGCGCAACTTTAACAGCAGCCAGAAACAGATGGAACCCAAATCTTCTCCATAGACATCAAAACTAAACTTTGCCATGACTGCAGCAAGTTTCAGGGTGTTATTTTCCCCCCATTCACTCCTGATTTAAACCAGAGCTGGGTTTAAAATTCATTCATTGACGTGTTAAAGATAATATCTGACTCTTGGAAGATTCAAATGATCAACAGTCACGTTACTGAGTAAATATTAGGAGAATCAAAGCGGCTCATCAGATTACCAATTATAGTCAATGTGGATGATGCAGGTCACATTCAGGTTCATATTAGTGTCAAAGTCCAGCAAAGATTTCCATTCAAAGGTGTCACAAAAAACATCTGGAAGTAAACTACTCATGCGGCATATGTTCAGGTAAGAAACGGTGTGTAAAAGGATATTTTCTAAACACAGGCTAGCCTGGATCAGGATCCAAGTTTCTGATCGCCATGTGCACGATCCTGACACGATCTACCTCCAGAAATAAAACCAGGATTGCACGACTCCATTAAAAAAAACTGAGCATGGAACATAGTCAGTATGTGAATGTCGGCATAATTTAAACCATCATTTGAAAGCTGAGGTAAACTAATACATAAGTGAAGTGTTCCAGGAAATAGCTACGCTAAAGCTATCTGCAGGGCGCATATCTATGATAGCGGCCGCTAGTTTCGCTGATCTGGCTTCAACACACTTCATTCTGCGTGTTAAAACGTTAAATTTGATATTATGATCACGTAAAGCTGCTGCTCCACCAAGAAAAACAATATGCAATTAGTTAAAACCCCGAATTACCTCGTTCACTTCAAATATGTTCATGTTAGCATATTAGCTGCTAGCCGTGTTGTCCTCCGCTAACTGCATGAAGCCAGATTAGCATGCTAGCAACAACTAAATCAAACACCCGGTGCGCGCATGCATTACGTAGTCACATGTAAGGTTTGAAAGCTTACCCTTCAGGGGCAGAGTTTCTGACTGAATAGCGAATATTTTTGTTAGATGGTTTTAATTTGAAACCGACCCAACACTAATCTGCAGTATTGTTAGCTCTCATTCAATTAAATCAGGTGTGGAATCGGAACAGCCAGATGTCGCCCTTTTTCTTCTTCTGGGGTCGCGCCAGCAGGGACAGAGCAGCGACACAGCGCCACCTGCTGGACGGGAGTGCACATGAAGGTTTACAGCCAGGAGGGGATGGATGGATGGATGGATGGATGGATGGATGGATGGATGGATGGATGGATGGATGGATGGATGGATGGATG
>JBAMHX010000006.1:17944608-17974799 GCA_037177515.1 Pseudomugil tenellus | reverse complement strand
AACCGTTCTGGGATTTATAAACAATCAGCAGGGTTTTAAAATCTATCCTGTGACTTACTGGAAACCAGTGTAAAGATGTTAAAACTGGTGTGATGTGTTCAGATCTTTTAGTTCTTTACTTCTAGCAGCAGCATCTCAATGAGCTGCAGATGTCTTATGCTCTTTTTGGGAAGTTCTGTTAAAAGACCATTACAGTAATCCAGTCTAATGGAGATGAAAGCATGGATGAGTTTCTACTGGTCTTACTGGGAGACTAAACCTTTAGTTATATCGCTGAACACGGAGTGTCGGGGTGATGAGGGTTTTATCATGACCACCGCCGTCGCCCCTGTGTTTTCCCGACCACATTAAAAATCTGATATCTCTGGAACTATTTGTCGCATTGACAAAAAAAGGTCATGACCTCAGGATGCATCCTGTCCTGATGTCATACCGGGCTGGTTCAAAGTTTCCGAATGAGGTGGAGCTTTGTGACTGAACATGTGCACCTTTATATTATTGTCTCTACTGGAGGATTGGGGGCATTCGGGGATATACTCCTAGCCGTCACTTCCGACAGCATAGACCTTGTTTTAAAAGGGAATATTTTAAACACAAGATTTATACGGTGAAAAATGATGGTAAAAAATTATAGAACATATTGAAAGGGATCATGGGTAGGAACCCATTTACATCATATGTAGAGCATGAAGGGATTTTCATTATAAAACCACAGACTGATCATTATTTCAACACGTAGTTTACTACTACAGTAGATAAATTAAAAAGTAGCATGAATACAATTTATTTAATATCATATGATGCTAACTTAAATAAAATATGAATAACAGATACTATACCACTGCTTTTCACCCTCTTGACAAAGCAGCCTACATATTTTCTGTAAGAGCTACCTGATTTGTGGCAGTAATGTTAATTTGCTTTGTTTTCCCTGATTCAGCATGTACAGAAGAGTATTAGCACCACTTAGGGAAAAAAAGAATAGAAATCTGATTTTAATGATTGTAGAATATTCTTATAATTCTGCCTCAAAAAAGTCTTAATCTTAATAAAAAGTCTGAATTCAGAGATTAAATGATGAATTCTGAGTAAAAGATCAGAATTTCTTTCCAAGTGAATCTAATACTAATAATATAATATCAATAATAATAATATTAATGGCCGTAATCATGATATATTACTTTAGAAATTATACAATGCATATGTGTGTAATTATACAATTCTATACAATTATACAATGTTATAGTTTTTTTAGTTTTAGGTCTGGAATGGCAGCTACTTATCTGACGCAAAGTGTATTTTTTAATAATCACTTATCCATGAGGGTGGTACACTATGGAGTGCCTCAAGGCAGTAGCCTTGGGCCTCTCCTTTTATCCATTGTTACAAATGATGTAACTCAGGGATGGGCAACTCCGGTCCTCGAGGGCCGCAATCCTGCAAGTGTTGGGAATTTCTCTGCTGTAACACACCTGAATCAAATCATTGGGTAATTAGCAGATTTATTCAGAGGCTGATGTGAAGCTCAAGTCTTCTAATTAAGGAGGAAGTCAGGAGTTTTGCAGCAGGGAAAGTCTTCATACTTGTACTGCGGCCCTCAAGCAAGAGATGGTAAATAAATTGATAAAGGAAAATAAATTGGTGTATTACAAAAGTAATATCCAATATCTTTGGCAACAAATCTAAAAGCACACTAAACCAGTCTGTAGATGGGTTTAAACTGAAACAGGAAATAAGTAAAGCAAGCTAAATTATTATAGTCACATCGGACTCTCACTTGTCCTGGTCTTTCCATTTGTACCTACTGCGCTCTACTCTATTCTACTGGTTTTCCATTATAATTTGGGACAAAATGTTGAATTAGGTTCAGAGTGTTGGAGTTAACCCACATCTGGTCCATATGGTCCAGCATCCTGAATGAAGCTGCTTGTGGACATTTTTACATTAAACATTACACAGAATGGGTTCTTTGGGCCTGAACAAGGTTTCTCATTCCAATATTATAGCTTTAATCCAACAGGTTGTCTATGTGATGGTGCTTCAACACACATGAATAAAACATATTCAACACCCAATTGAGTTCACAATGAATGTTACAACACCTCATGGAGGAAATCATCTCCAACTGGGACAAATAAAAAGTGATTGGTTATAAATAAACTGTTATTAAAGTAGTACAAAACAAAATTTATGCTAATAAGATAAATGGTGAAATAAATGTTGTTATAAAGGGTGTAAATGTTTCTATAGTTTAACAAATTAAAGTTCTTGATGTGGTGATCTGATATTAGCTACATGTTAGCATAATCTTTTTACATTTTCTATAAATTTGGTCCAAAAATTGAGTCTCCTAACTTTTTTATTCCCTAATTATGTTCAGATATGTGTTTGTGGATGTATTTGCATCGGCTTGTGAGTGTGTTTTCTCATTTTTATTTTATTTAGGCTACTTTAACGCTGCGGTGTTTGCTGATTTGCATGTTTGTAGTTTATTCTCTTTGAGACCTCCGCGACCTCGGTGGTCCGGTTCGGTCCAACACGTCTGTGGGACTGACCCGAGCAGGAATGTCTCCCTCCCAACTTCTCCGTCATCAACAAGTGTCTCGCGCAGCGTCGGAAGCCATTCAGATTCAAATTTAGCCCGAGTCGCCCTGCGCGCGGACAGGGGGAGTGTTGCGTGCGTGCGGGTTCAGATGAATGCGTGATGCGGGTCTGGCAGGTGCTGCTCGCGCTCTGCAGTCTTTCACCATCAGACTTGGAGAGGACCTGGTCGGATGTGGATCATCAGTGTCCGGCTGTGACGGAATAATTGACTAATTGGACCCAGCCGGTAGAACTTACCGGGAAACCGAGCCAGAAGTATCCCGGTGGACGCTGTCTTCAAGTTTTCTGTCCAAACATGTACAGCCTGATGGAGCACGAGCTGAAGCCAGCTGGTCAGCAGCATTCCCACCAGACTTCACCGGGAATGTCACCGGGAATGTCCCCGATTACCGGAAACTTGAGCGGGAGTTTGGGAAACGGTGGTGCTCACCAGAAACCGGCATGTGGACCCGGAACCGACCCCATGGACAAAGTTAAGAGGCCAATGAACGCCTTCATGGTCTGGTCCCGGGGTCAGAGGCGGAAGATGGCGCAAGAAAACCCCAAGATGCACAACTCAGAGATCAGCAAGCGCCTGGGAGCGGAGTGGAAGCTGCTCACCGACGCCGAAAAGAGACCCTTCATCGATGAGGCCAAAAGGCTTCGGGCGGTCCACATGAAGGAGTACCCGGACTACAAGTACAAGCCTCGCCGCAAGACCAAGCCACTGCTGAAGAAGGATGCGCCGGTGGGAAAGTTCCCACTGTCCGCCGGGAACCTGCTGGCGGCGGCGGCGCAGAGTCAGGGCGGCAGTCCCCGGATGGAGGGCTACGGATGGGGTCCCGCAGGCGGATACACGGGGATGCAGAGCGAGGCGTTGGGATACAGCCAGCAGCTGCACCGGTATGACCTGTCTGCCCTCCAGTACCCCCCCGGGATGACGGCGGCGCAGACATACATGACCGGAGCAAACTCCTACAGGTGAGTTTCAGGTGAACTCACCGCCACACTCCAAACTCCGTGTGTGTGAACAGGAATTTAGTTTCATCAGGGATGTCAAACATTTTCAAACACACGTTTATGAAAAGCAACCTTTTTAAAATGGTGTTGGCGATGAAATCGATACTTTTTGCCCAAAAATCACATGATAGCATGTTAGAAACTGCGTTTTTCCCTCAAACTTAACATGAGTTTTTCAGAAATAAATGTAGGCCTACCAATAAATTAAGCATAAAGTCTAACCAGACTCAGGAAAAAGCCCTACTTTGTAGAAATAAAACTAATTTATCTTTTCTCATCAGCAAGTTATTCTCTGATATGCACAGCAGAAACTTTATACATTGTATCTTTTTTTCTCCAGCTGTTTTCATCTAATTTGCTGTTCACATATTCTCACAAACCAACTCTTCCTCAGCAGGTTTTTGGTGTAACTGGGCATCTAAAACATTTTCATGGCTTTATTCTAGGCATATATTGTATTTGTTCTTTTAAGACTCACTCAGAACTTCCTGCTCTTTTGTAAATGTTTGGCTTCTTCTGATTGGACAGTACCGTCAATTTAAAGTCTGATTGGTGAAAAGTTTGACAGGAAGTGGCATCATCATAATTTCCAAGTTAAAATAACTTTGTAGCAACATTATCATTTATTTTAAATAATGAAAATGGGATAAATAATAATGTTAATATGGATCACTGTGGATTTATCAGTGATTTTGACCAGAATGTATTTTATTTCTGATGGAAATTGGAGTTTTAGGATATTTATTGATCAGTGATGCTATTAAATATTTACTGGATACTCCTCTGCAGAAGTAATTTAAAATTTATATGAATCAGATTGTTTTTTTCTAATGGTGTTAAAAAAAAACCAGGCTACTGATAATTTTGACTATTTCCATGTTTAATCGGAGACATTTTGGTCCTGATGACTCTCCCTCCAGACTGCAGGAATCTGTTATCAGCTCAGGCCTGAACAGATTCACTGGTTCAGAATAATTAAAGATTCCCCCAAATCTGAGTGATCAGAGATGTTCCACTGGAATATTTATCGGAGCAGGCATCTGTGTAATTTACAGGAGGTGGAAAGTCTTCAAGTTGGGACAAAGCTTTGGACAAACGAAGAGAGAAAGTATGTGTGTGTGTAGTGGTGGGGGAGGCGGGTGTTGATTGGGTTTGTGGGTGGCCTCACAAAGAGCAGCTCCGCCTGCCATCCAGTCGACCTGATCAACATTCCGGGGAATGCCGCATGCATAACAAGTAGGCAGCAGTTGTTTCACAGGCTGAAGGAAGTCCAAACAACAGATCGGAGCAGATTCCCACCACTGATGTTGTTTATGTCCAACTAATAAAGTTAGAACGATGGACGGAAATGAAACCAGCTCAGAATTGGTCTGAGAAGTAACTTTCAGGTAGAACAGTTTTGACACATTGATGACACCACCAGTCCTGGTTTAAACATAATTAAGTCCGATAAAAGAAACCTGGTGGAATAAAACTTTTCCTGCCACCAAGGAAATCCTGACTGGTTCTGTCCATGAAGACTCGTCTCAAAGAGACAGTTTTTTTAAAAAAACTAAAAACCAGAAACAGAGAAATTGTGGAATGGGTGGGTTGATAAATGGATTTCTGGTGACTAAAATACCGGAATGAGTGCTTTTGTTAAATGTTTCCCCGTAAAACTATACAGGGTCCTGCAAGTAGTGTCGGGTGTGTCCTCAACAGCTTCTCGGGTACGGCAGTGTGTAACTCCGTGATGGAAGTTTTTCTGAAACTGATTTCCAATCAAGGAGGTTTAGTGCCGTCGCAGAATGCAGTGTCATTTAGACAATGTGGTAAATGCATAATATATGATCAAAAAGCTGCCGAGTTTTGTGAGGATAGGAGGTAAATAATTGTATTAATAACTATAAAGAGCATGAAAACAAAACTGGAGGAAAAACGTAAATAGTTTGTTTTGAATTTTACATAATTTTAAACTCATAATTGACAATTGAGGCTGTTCTGAAAAATATCTGGTTGTTGACTGAACTGGGTTTATTAAAGGATTAATTTCTACATTTTTCTTCTTTTTTTTTTTAAATGGAGTTTGAGGGTAAATTCAGGTGATGTTTACTTTGGTTAATAATTTGATGATCTACCAGTTAAAATTGGGTTGGTCTTAAACCAGTGTGATCCATTGTAGTAACTGTCCTTCTGTCCACAGCCCCATGTCCTACAGCAGCAGTCCCCAGCAGCCCAGCCCAGTCACCATGTCCATGGTGAAACCAGAACCAGTGACCCACTCACCCTCACCCGGGACACCAAACCATCACCGGGGGCCCCTGCAGGGGGACCTCAGGGACATGATCAGCATGTACATCCCTGGACCGGGAGGCGACGCCACAGACCCTGGTTCCAATCAGAGGGGTTACAGCAGCGTCCAGCAGCACTACCTCACTGGGACGGTCCCACTGACTCACATCTAGATCTGCAGCAGAACCGGGTCGTCTTCAGACTGGAGAGTCTGAAGACGTCAAAGACGTTGGTGATGTTTTGACCTCACCAACGTCTTTCCACAAGATAACCTCTCTGTCTACTGTCTCTTACTGGTTGAACTGGTTCCTCAGTGGACCTCATGCTGGGCTCAGTTTGATCTCTGAGGGGACTAAAGTCAGCTGATCCAGATCAGATTTAGTTCTGGTCTCATGTGAACTCGGCAGACTTGCTTCAGATGATCTCATGGACCTGAGGCCTGAAGCTCCGCCCACCTCGCCTGGTGACCACTGACCTACCCAGCTGAACTTCTGCTCTCTGGTTCTTCTGGACTTTGTTTCCAAGGAAACGGACTTGTTTTATTTGAGAGGAAGACCTGCTGCTGTGGTCCAGCTTAGACCGGAATCAGGGCTGGATTCTGGATCAGATCTGCCGGTTTCCTTTTTCATTAGTTTTAGAGTCGATCTGCTCTTGTTTTCTTACTTCTCGACAGATCGATGTTGATCTTTTTTTTTCTGTGAACTTAGATCCAGTTTTTAAATATTCTTCTCTAACTCATGTTGTTTTTTTTGTTTTTTTTGCTTCCTGACGGCAGATTTTTTTTCCTTCCAGCCGGATGAAACTGAACCTGAAAGTGGACAAGGTGGTACCTGAATTAGGGTCCAGCTCGTGTGAATGTTTACATTAACAGCAGGTTTCCGGCCTCATGGATGTTGGAGATGTTGTAAATGTGGAGTTACAGGAAGATTTCTGTAAATACTGCCTATGTTCAGACTCTGAGAGTCTCTTTTTCATTTGGAAAACCTCTGATGGAACTCATGTTAATAAAGTTTAAACCTTTACATTACAGAGTCATTTTCTACAAGCGCTTCAATCTGAGGAGCATCAGGGTTTTCTCTTTTACACTGTAAAAAATTAGTTGGTGTCACTCAAAATGTTCAAGCTACTTTTTTCTTAAAACAGTTCTGAACGTTAATTGGGTCAATCTAAATAAGTATGAATCATCCTTGAGGTTGAAGAAATGGGATTTAAATCTGAAAATTGGAGTAATGCTTCATCTACGTTCACCTTTTTGCTGAGATGGTTGTTTTTTCTTAATTTTATTTTTTAAAATTTCTGGCCATTTTGATTGTTAAATTCTATTTTTCCCAATATTTTCCCATTTTATTCCCAAGCCATTAAGGTCAAAAAGTCCTGTCCCCAAAAACTGATATAAAAATTAATCTGTTTTATAAGTTTTTAAAATCAACTTCAGTCTTAATCTTTATTTTATTATGCATAAAAATTTAATGTCAGAGTTTCCACTTGGTTAGTTTCAAATTTTAAAGAATGAGGGTGAAAACATTTTCCGTATAATACATGCTGGAAAGCTGAAAAGACAAATCTGAAATGTGCCAAAGATTCATATAAACACTGATTTCGATGCGTTGTATAATTTTTTAAAACTCATTACCATTTAAGTAACCAGAGGTTTAAAATGACATTTAAATCACTTTTATTGTGACACAATAAAGTAATTTTAGGATGACCATTTAAGATTATCAAAATATTTCAGTACTTTTTACTGGCATGAAGTTGAAAAATATTTTTTTATCAGTTTTTTGAGACTTTCTTTTTGTCCTAATGATGTACTTGGTAAATTAAAGCGACCCACATGGCTTAAACACAGGAGTGACAATGAGAGGAAATGCACAGAAAATGTTAAATATTGGTCCTTATCTGCATTAATCATTCTAACAAACTATTTTTATGTCTAAAATATGTTGTCTAGACTTAAACTATTGTGAAAGGTGGACAATTGCTGATAAAGGATTAATAAAAGGGGAAGAAAATTTTTCCTCATAGGACTTTAGAGCTTCAGGAGACATGAGATGATGTTCAGACATTTTATTCCTCCTAAATCACTTTGATTTATTAAAATATAACGCAAAGAAAAAAGAAAGTAAAGCGACACTACAGTTGGATTTTTATTTTTACCAACTTCTTGTATATGTGAATTATTGATCAGCCAAATAAAAGCTACTGGATCATTTGCACTTCCATTAATCTGCTGAAGTAAAAGTTTCATCCAGTGAATTTCCTCTAATCTGTTGTCTTTAAATAGAAGTGGACAGCATCTTCCTCCTTCTCCTCCTCCTCCACAACTTTCCTTAGAAAACCGTTGTAATTGGCTGTCTCAGAAGCTCATTGTTGGAGGCTTTTCAGGCTGCAGGTGCATATAGTAAAGCCGGAGTCTCCGCTCCTCCCCTGGGAGCCTTTGTTCCTGCTCCCTGCTTCCCTCACCCCCCCACTGAGCAGAAAATTAGGCCCGCTTTCTGGGGGCTGTGTCCTCCAGCTTAACCCTTTCACCGACCACGGCTTTCTCATGGAAATTCGAGGGAACCCCACACCGGCTAATCGGTCACCAAGGGGGGGAGGAGGAGGCGGTGAAGAGGGAGCGAGGGTGGTGTCAGGGGCCTCGATGGTGTCAGGGACCTGAACCGTGAGATCTAACCGCAGCTTGTCTCCATCAGAAAGACAGGAATCGAACCATCAACCATGTATGTGATGTGAAAAAGGTTCAGCACAGGTGTATGGAGCTGCGTCGTCCTCCAGGTGAGCTGCGGAACCAGCGGAAACCTGAATGTCAAAGATAAAAACGGCAGAAAGGGGAACGTGGAGATCTCCTCTCCTCCATTTCAGTCTCTTCCTCTCTGCATGATTAACAGAGATTCGTCCTGATGGTGGGATCAATTAAAAAATGAATATTTTACAGTGTCTGGAATGTTCTGTTTGGAATAAAATGTGTTGATGAGATTCTGCTTTTATT
Organism: Pseudomugil tenellus; assembly: GCA_037177515.1. Lineage (NCBI taxonomy): Eukaryota > Metazoa > Chordata > Actinopteri > Atheriniformes > Pseudomugilidae > Pseudomugil > Pseudomugil tenellus. The sequence continues at coordinate 17,965,936 of JBAMHX010000006.1, read as the reverse complement.
TACATTTGGACATGACGCTGTTTCTAATTTTACAGGATTAAAATCCTGTCCTGGTTCTAATTTTACAAAAAATAATCCCCACAAGTGAAGCCAGGTAGTTTTAAACCACTTTAACTACCCACTTGGATGGGAAAAGGAGGATTTCCTGCCCAGTTCGCAGCAGCAGCGCAGCACAGACCTGGCTTGTTTTGGCCGTGAGAGGGAGGGGGTGAGTTACGGAGGGGTTGGGGGTAGAAGGGGGAGGCTTTGAATGGGAGGATTTTCTGGTCCAGTTCATCACACTGCTCAGCAACAAGCAGCGAGGCTTCAACAAGTGGTTGCCATGGAGTTGCAGAGATTGACTTTAAAGAGTCCACAAAGAGCTGCCGTCATTCCCACTGCTGGTTTCCAGGAGCATCCCAGTCCCAACAGTCCTGTCCAAACCTGGTCCAAAAACATGACTCCTGCCACTGCTCAGTCCTTCCGACACAGATCTGACACCCACCATGGAAAGTTTGAAATGTTCCCTCAAGTTTATGTGGACAGAACCGGCTGGAGTTCTTCCTACATGACGGTCCTGAAAGACTCGGAGAGACAAAAACATCCTGCATGCGAAGCACGACCGTATGATTCTCTGTGAGACAGCAGCGTTGCTGTATGGAAAGATCTATTCAATAGTTTGATTAAATGACATCACTCCAGTCCATAAGATTCTTCAGCATTTACCAGTTTAAACCAGCAGCTTAATGAGCACCCTGAAAATGCAAAACCAGTTCAGTTTGGACATGAAGGACTCAATTCTACAGTATCTGCTTTAGTTTTCAGAAAAGGAGCAGAAATAGTGGCTGTTATTTCTGTTTAGAAGGAAAAACTCTCTCTCACACACACGCACACACACACACACACACATCTGATCATCATATAAAGCCTGATTTCTCTTTAGGTCGTTTAATTCCTCTCAGTGTAGTATAATCTGATTAATGTGACTTCTATTCACTTGGTTTAGTTTAATTTTTTGTGTAGCTTTTTATTTATTTTTATTTTAATATTACTGTTTGATTTCTTTTCACATAGAGAAGAATAGTTTTTATGCAGAAGTAGGTCATAACAACACACTATACACAAGATAAAACTGGACACACACACACACACAGCCACACACAATGGCCACAAACTTACAATAACCCAGAATGTGACACTACTGGGTTGCATGTTTTACTGGGAATTTTGTGGGAATTGTCATTATGTGGACTGTGTCCACATAATGACAGCATTAATTTAAGTTCAATCAATAAAATTCAATCTGTTCCTTTTAGTGCAGTTTAATCTGATTACTATTAAAGTTCTTTAGGTTGATGTTTGTCTGATTTATATTCATGTTATTCAGTCTTTCTTTCATGTGTTTCAATTTGACTTTTTGAGTCTGATTTCTTTTACTGTAGATTTCTATAGAATTAGTTTAGTCGGATTATTTTCAGTGTAGCATAATATGACATTTTTTTAGTATTATTGAGTCTGATTTTTTTTTACTTTACTCCAACTTTCTTTTTTACTTAGTCTGATTAATTTAATAGTCTGATTTTATTCACATAGCTTAGTCTGATTTAATCTGATGTAGTTTAATGTAACTTTTTTTTTAATATTGTGGAGTCTGATTTATTTTGTTTTAATTTAGTGTGACATTTTATAGTATCAGAGTCAAATTCCTTTTAGTTTAATCTGAAACATTCATGTAGTTTAGTCTGTTTTATTTAAGTGTAGTTTAATGTGATTTTTTATTTATTTGGGCACAGCTTAGTGAGTTTAGTAAACTGTTTGTAAAGTTTTTTTTTTAACAAGTAGCTTCGTCTGATGTATTTATTTTTGTTTTTCATATCATTAAATGTGCAGAATCCACCTGCCTGATAAATATCTTTGTTTTCTATACATACAACTCATTGTAACCTCGGGACTTATGTTCCAGTGGAATAAAAACGTTGCAAAACCTTTAACTTGTGAATTAGAGACAAGTTTCCCAAACAAAATGAATGAAAATGTTTTCTTACCCCATAAAAATATTCATGGTTACAAAATTAGGCTAAAATAGCAAATCTGAGAGATCATACATGAAGGACTGGTTCTGTGCTGGGTAATTAGACTGGCTTAAGAACTGGCTGGGATATTCAGACGTTTCACCAATGTACAGTCACTAGTTGACAAGCTGATCAGTTAAAGTTGTTCCAGATTTAATAAGTGAGCAGAAGAGACAGAACATCTTAGCTTCATCAAAGGGCCAAGAAGTTTCCTCCTCATCATCAAGTGAAACAAGCGACAACCAAGCGGGTCATTCTCATAGTTCTCTGCTGCCACCAAGCTGCTGTGAACCAGAACACAGCATCCCTGAGACATGGACCAGACCGTATCCGAGTCATTTTAACCTGCTCAGTGGAACAGAAGAAATATGTCGACCTAATCCTCACAACATCATCCATGATCATTGTTTTTAATTTTCTTTTTACTTGAACTAGAAAACATAAATCTATAATAGTTGGGTCTGTGTGTAAAATGTGTAAAAACAAAATGTCGCCCATATTTTATTTCTGGTAGAACACAACATACAGAGATAACAGCGATATTTGATATCTTTATTTGGAAATATTATTATTATTATTATGAAAAAGTCTGTAAATGTGTGGGAACGGAGGTGCAGAAAGGTTTTACAAACTGGGCTGAAATCAGAATGCTGAGCTGATTAAACGCAGAACTATTGAACACAGAGTTGCTGGTTTCAGGACAAAAGAAAGAATGTGTTAAAAAGTTGCAGGATAGTATATTTCAAGGACCGAACTTGCTTTAAACATACTTCAGTGAAGTACAATGTTGACTAGAAGTTTATAACTAGTACAATACAGATGAGTGAACCAGTTATATTCTTCAAAGAGTACTTTTGTGTACTTAAAGTGACCCAATAAAGAATGCGTAACACCCAAATGGAAACACAACCACTGCAGCATCATTTAAAGGTCAGCTATAGCACAATATACTGCATCCTCACAAGCCTTACATTTCTTATGTTACCTTGGAAACGTGCTACAGAAAACTGCTAGTTGCAAAAATAAAGTCGAGTGAAATACAAAGGTTTTGTCCAGACATTACATGAATTTTGGAGAATTTAATGACGGCTGAGAATATTAATTAGAAAAATAATGGCCTGTGGGGTGAAACATCATCAAACATGTAAACAAAAGACAACAGGACTGTGTGCTACATGGAAACCGTTGGACGGTGGTGTACGTTATCACTTATGTAGCCAATGTGTTTCTGTTTGGCTAAAATCAACTGCGATGTGAACACCAGTTAGTGAAACACTAATCATATAATATAATGGGGGGGTGTCCAAAGGGTCGCTGTCCGGCAGGTATCCCTGTTTTAATGCACCTGGACTGGATCCAGCAGCAGTTCTGCACAGTGACTGGTTGATTGGACTCAGGTGTGTTGGAACAGGGATACATGGAAAACCTGCAGGATTGTGGACCTCACGGACTGGAGCTGGTCCCCTGCGATAATGTGTATCAAAATATTGGAAATGTGCTCAAAATTAAAATCAGTCATCGACTGAAATTATATTGCAATATATATTGATATTGGATTTTTGTCCAGCTCTGGGTTGATGAGATTTGAAAATACCTGGATTGTATTTTTATTTAAATTTGACATTGAGTATACAACCTCTAGTACCTCTAAAGTAAACATTCTGACCAACATATTTTTTTTTATCATATTTGCAGTAACATTGCTTTTATTATAATTATCTTCCTATATTTTGTCTTCTGTCAGGTGACTTGTGTATTTTATCAGAGAAAAAAAATTAATTTTATGAGAAAAAAACTTAAATCTAAGAGAAAACATGTTGAAACTAGACTGATTGCATTTATGCCAGAAAATGACTCACTTTTAACAAAGACGACATCACTCATGGTTGAATATTTATTTTTTTAAGAAAGTACAGTGATGACAAATGATAAAGCATAAAAGACATGCAGATGAATTGAGAACACTAGACTTTCTGTACGAGAATACTGTATAAGTGAACAAATGATGGATATTGCTTCCTCAGACTGGAGCCGAGATGGCAGCAATGGTAAACATAAAAAAATAGACACACACACACACAAAGGAGAAGGTCTTGATTTGACACTGCATGAATTCGCTTTGTGAGGTGAAATATCCGTCCTGGTAATGGTCTAGCTGAGTCATCACTTAGGAGCAGCGTGATCCTGAAGCGATGTCTTCGTCGTCGGGTGGACAGGCCACGAAATCTGCCAACATGGACGCCATGGCTTCATCGTCCTCCTAGGAGAGACAGATTGAGACAACTTTCAGTCAAAATGGGTTAATTGGGCTGTGTTGAAAAGATTGATTACATCGATTCTGAATTGATTCTTATATAATTTCTTAAAGATTGATCCATAACTTCAAAAATCGATTTAATACATTTCCCTCTGTGAACTTTGACCTTTTAATGACGCATGCGCGCTACGTGTGAAGAATTAACAATTAACATGGCGTCAGAAAGTAGCAGTGTAAGCCAAGTCCGGGTTTTCAAAACGCCCAAAACATTTCAGGTTGCAAAATGGAACCATTTTGGGTTCAGAAAGCATGAACAGAGCGATGAGCTTGATGAAAGAAAAGCGATTTACAAGACATGCCAATCCTAAAGAACCTCATTTTGCGACATCACCAAGATATCCTATCCAAGTTGTCCACAGAACGCAACAGGTAACACTCAAGCAAACTTTACTCCTACCAGCGAATGCTGCCCGTTGTCTCAAAGTAACTGAGGTCATTGCAGACTTCGTGCAAGTATAAGCGTCCGTATTCCATGTTATGTTCTATTAGGAATAATCTGACAACACAAGTTGTGTAGAAACTGCCGGCGTTAGTCATCATTTTTATTGCATGCCTGACTGCCGCTTGGGCTAGAATAACAGCAGTCAAAATCTCAACATCCGGTGTTTCCTGTTTCAAAATAAAAGTTCTGTCTAAGGTAGGTAACCAAAACATTATATTATATCGTTGAAAATAATGGCTTCTCTAATGACGGTTGCAGAACTGTATTATGTTATAGTGTCTCGCAAATATCCCTCTGAAAAATCCATTCCTAACATTTACCAGTCAGTAAAAGAAAATGTAAAAATTAAGCTTCAGTCACCTCATATGTACTACAAACCACAGAAGTCATCTTTAACTTCTGACATTTCATTAATTTTATTTTTATGAATGTCCATATATTACTAGTAATATTAGGTTTCATAACACTATATACATTTAATTTAACAAAAAAATCCAAATATTTTAATGACACTGAACAAAATCTATATCTGATCAGATCGAATCGTGAAAATCGATTTTAAATCTTGAAAATCGGAATTGAATCGATTCTTGAAATCCAAATTAATACCCAGCCATACTGTTAACCACACATATGTTATGTGTAACAAACCTCAGAATCATGGAGACTGTTTTGATATGGATTTATTTACAACATCATAAATGACAAATGTTGCAACTGTCTCCGCTGTGAAATCTGAGTGAAAATATAATAAAGCTTGACGTAACTTTAGAGTTATTTAAAGCTTACTGTTCTGCTGTGTCTTGCTTTTCATAGAGGGAAGAAACTGACCCCTTATGTATACAAAGTCATTCAGCAAATCCCTCTTGATATTGGAAGAGTTGCTGAAGTTGGAGTGTCTGGAGCATTCGCACAAACAACAAAGAGTTTCCCTACTGAGAATGCTACTTTTTCATGAAAAATCAAAATCAGCCACACAGTTCGAACAGGCTCTGATGAGTCTACTTTGGCTAAGTAGACACAATCGGGTCCAAATTGGGTCAGACAGCAGAAAACATGTTGGTGAAGAGATGACAGAGATGATAGAGATTGTGAACAGAATGACATGACCATTTCCTGTCTATGCCTTAACCCTGCCCATTTCCAACAGGAAGTGCTTTTTTCTACTTAAGACCGTTCTCATCAGGAATTGTTCCCAAACACTTGAAACTGTTCTAGAACATTTCAAACCCTTTCATGATGTAGCAGTAAAAATCTCAAAACCCTTTCTTGATGTAGCAGTAAAAATCTCAAGTTTATATGTCAAATGGAAATATGGCAAAAACACATGTAAACAGATGCGTAAAAATTGGAAATATCAGCTCTACTAACACACTAAAACTTAACTTGAACATCTTTCAAACAAATGGCTCTCACATGCAGATTTTTCAATGTACATGCCTAAACTATATATCAAAATGTAGGAAATTTTGTTGGCTACAATTTACCATGGCTCTAAAATGGCTAGGAGTTACAGTTTTTGAGTTATGGACCTCCAAAGAGAGAAAAAAAAAGTACTTTTCTCTCAATTGACTCCTATTCAAAAAATTTTTACTGACTCAAAACTTCATGTGTTTTTGAATTTTAAATTCTGTTCACATAAGGAAACAATAAAATGCATCCTAGAAGCCTTGGGCGTAGCATAGTAAAAAGAAGATCTTTCTATATGTCATGGCTTTGATGCAGACAAGAGGAATGTGGGAACATGTTAGAGTCGAGGAGTAGATTCTCCTGTCTTTCTGTGAAAATGAGAGAAAGAGAATCTGCGGTACTGTCAGAGCAAGCACGACTGCTTCTGATATGCAAATGATGAACCTCTGTAAAAAAACACACGTACAGATTTTTCTGCATTTGTGTGTATGTGGAAGTAACTACAGAGAGATTAGCCTGTGCAGCTGTATGTTAATAAAGGACTCTGTCTCCCTATCCGTCTTATCTCTCATAAACACCTTACATTATTTTGTAGGTGTGTCCACCTGTCAGTGTGTTTACAGCTCCTCCATCACACTCATTAGGACCTGTGCTGTCAGTGTAAATCCATGAAACTATTCTCTTGGCCCACTGCCTACACACAGAATCTTATTGCTGTAACAACAGATTATCCCACCAGGAAAACAAACTATGTGAACTCAGAACTTTTCCAAATTTTATTTAAAAAAAAAAAAAAATGATTGTACCTTTTTCTTCTCAGGACTTCGTCCAGATTCATCATCTGCATTTCCATCACCCCTCTTTCTCTTCAATCCTCTTTCATGTTCTCCTTCACTCTCCCCCTCTTGTCCTTTTTCTTCTCTCTTGGGAGGTTCTGCCTCCTGAACGTCTCCTCGATCAGTGTCCGTCTGCTCCTGGCCTGCAGGTTCCAGGTCAGCTGACTGTTCGGGATGTGCTCCTTCCGAGTCTCCCCCTTGACTGATCCCTGGTTCCTCCTCCGGTTGACCAGATGGTTTCTGGTCCTTGGATTCATCTTCTGGTTCAGTTTCAGGGACAGATTCCTGCTGTGTTTGAACAGAAAATATTGAGAATGTACTTGTTTTTACTTAAGGAAACCAAAAACAAGATCAGTTCTAGACCCAAAATTTTTCGGTCTCTGCTTCTGACCTTAAAAAACCAATTAACAATCCAACTACAATCTAACTGTACCAGAACAAGACAAAGGGGACATATAGAGACCTCTGGAGACACCAATCGCCAACTAGACACAAATTAAGACCTTCAAAAGTACCTATGAAAATAAAGGTGGAATCTACATACATCTAGGGACGCCTAGTGAAAACATAACTAAAGAAACTAGAAAATCTACAAGAGACACGTGGGGGAAACAAATAGACTTCTAGAGACACCTAAGGCGAACTACAGGGAAGTAAGGAAACCTAGCGACACCTAGGGAACTATATGAACAACCAAAGGCACCTATGATCTTCTATGTACATACAGAGAAATGTGTATAATTACATGCAGCCAGCATGATGTGTATCTTGGCATATTTTTTTACTATGATTAACTGTACTAGCAGAAATATGAACATTAATGTATATAATAAAGTAAATAGGCACAGTATAAACATCCCTAGAATATATTTTTAAACTACAATTGATATTTGATAAAACACCATGATGTATAGAATTTTAATCAAAAGATTTAAATCGATTATTTTTTTTAACTAGGGGTAGTATTTGATTATAAAGATTCATCTACTTAATTATAGCCTTTGTAATTAAATTAGATTAATCGGATTTTACTCGTATAAAAATTCATTTAAAAAAAAGCACTGTGTGTAATTGTTTTATTTCCCTTGTGTGCACGAGTGTAATTGTTGTAACAGGAAATGGTGCATTTCCTACACAATAAATGGCAATTAAATGCATTTCAAAATGTACGTGTTGATTTTGCTGTGATTCATTGATCATAATCAAAGTCTCACAGCAAATTTCTATTAGTACGGTAGATTAATATATTTATTGCTGTTTAAACATTTTCATTCATAGTTTATATATTTGATCTGTACTGAATGTGACAACGGCGACGGGTTCACCAGCCTCTCGCCTCCTACTGGCCGAGATAGACTCCAGCGACGCTGAACTGGAGGAAAATGTGGAAAACTAGAAAACAGATGAATAAATAGTGTAACAGTGACAAGCCTGAAGGAAAACCCTGCCGCCAACCATCTTGCGACTGGGAATTTCCAAAGTGCCACCAACCTGCAGACTGGCCGAGTTTTCCTCGGACTGATCTCCGAGCTCCTTCTCCTTTACGTCTTGACTCCACACATCTTCTTGAAGTCTTCCTCTTTCTCCTGGCGCCTCCTCGCTGACCTCCGACCTCTCCTCCAGCGCTCCTCCAGTGACACACAGGATCTGTGGCATTGTGGGATCATCCATCCTTTCGCTCTCCTCGTCTTCCTCCTCACCTCCTTCCCGAGCCTCCTCCAGGACTCCGATGCTCTCCACCTTCTGGACCTTCATCCTGTCTTCGCCCAGCACCCCCCTGCTAGTCTGGAGCTCTTCTATCCCTCCTTCCGTGTCTCCTTCCACGATGTATCCTGTCATTCCTCCTTCGTCCACGGCTGCTCGGAGCACCTTGCCGTCCTCCATCCTCATCTCCCCCGACTTGTCTTCTGCTCCCTCCAGAGGTGGCATGTCCCCATCCTCTTCCTCTTCCTCTTCTTCTAGCTCTTCACCTTCTAATTCATCAAAGTCCTCATACTCCTCCCCATCATAAAACTCCTCGCTCCCTTCTTCCTCCTCATCCTCCTCGTCCATTCCCTCGTCCTCCAGCTCATCGTCCTCCATGTCCTCCTCATCGTCCTCTTCGTCGGTGCTGTTGATGTTGATGATAGCCGACTCTTCGTTGCTAGGTGGTGGAGGTGGATGTTGGTGGAGATGCCGTCCCTGCTGGGTTAACTGGCCCTGCAGCTGGTGCATATGGAGGGGCATCCCCATGGGTGGAGCCTGCCCTGCTGGGGGGGGCTGCATCAGCATCTGCTGAAGTTGCGGTTTCCCTGGCAACGTGTCCCCCAGACCACTGGGGGTTGCCGAAACATTGCTGGAGGCGAGAGGTGGAACAAGGGAGACAACAGACGAGCTGGAATGGGGTAAGGAATTGAGGGGGGTAGCGGAAGTGGTTAGGAGGGGGGAGGAGGTGGCCAGGTCATTGGAGAGAGAAGACACATCAATGGTGGTTGTCGTTGCTGTGGTAGGAACCATGGCGACAGATTCTCCTCCTGGCATAGCAACGGCAGCTACGGCCGGAGCAGCGGGTAGGGCATTGGGAGGGTTCCCAGATGGGGTGTCCTGCTGGTTCTCCATGTTCAGCATTCCCGGAGGAACGATCACCACGCTATCGTCAGAGTCACTCGCCAGAGAGATCTCCACATCCTCCGCTTCCTCCTTATCATAACGCACAAATACCGGCCTCTGTCCCTCTGGAGGACCCAGGCCAGAAAGGTCTGGCTGATGGTGTCCGGGAGGGGACAGGATCAGGTCTCCTGGAGGGGGACCCTGGCCTGGAAGTCCTGGAACTAAGGAAAGATGGTTCTCTAGTGACCCCAAAAGTGATGTGGGGCCCAGGTTCAAAGAATGACGAGTTGGGAAGGGGGGGCCTGGAACGGGACCTTCTAGGAGACTTGGAAGGGTTAGCTGGGGGTTAGGTCCCTGAGATGAGAGGACTGAAGCAGTGGTGGGGGGCTTCAGGGTGAGGGGGGGTAGGGGAAGTGAGATGGAGGGAGAGCGGGAATGGACGATCGAGTTACAGATGGTCAGAGCTTCAGCACAGAAGGTAGAAACCTGAGACAGAAGGAAAGAGACAGTCATCAGGCATCTAAAACACCGTTGTAACGGGATAGGGTGGGGGTGGGGTCGGAGTGGAATGGGACACAATGGTACATATTTTTTGCGTTCTATAAATTGATTTGTGTAGCTTTAGTTGCAATGAGCAATCTGCCATGCAGTGCTTTCTGTCTAGAGGAACATAAAATCCTCAGAGTGGTACCCAGATAGCGGTATGTTGGGTGAAATGGGATTGAAGCGAGGGTCCGTTTCACAAAGAAGGTTTATTGAAAATTCTGAGTTAGTTGCGGAAATGAGGCCAACTCAGGGTTTTCGGTTTCAGGAAGAGGGTTTAAATAACCCAGAGTAAAGAGTAAACTCTAGCCTGTTTCACAAAGAAAGTTAAGTATAACTATGAGTCAGTTGCTATGGTAACAGTGTCTCTGAAACTAACCTGGTCGGGAGCAGGTTTTCTGCTTGAAACCCTTAGTTTTTCCCAGTCTCCTCCCCTTTCAGATGTACGTATGTCCAATTTCCTTGAATTAAAATCCCACTCGCTTTGTCAATCTTGTCTTTTGCGAACATGACATCTCCGTTTATTGTCCGTATATTCACCACGAAATATTGATTAGGCACCGATTAGATGTTTTTTTTATTCCTTGAAACGTATCTATTGGAGCGTTACCGGTTTTCACTGCAGTATCTAAAATATATTCATGATCGCATCGAGCCGTACATCACCAATAAAACATAATAATACACGTGTATAATATAATAATACACGTACGCGCTTTAACGTTTTAATTATATTTCTATGCTTCATCTTAATGTGTTGCCAAGCCAAATGATAATCTTGATGAGCGTTCATTTGGACGTGCTGCTGTTTTGAATAAACAAAATATAAAAACTTAGCATTTACTCTCAGCAATTTTCCTCCCAAACAGCCTGTTTTTCATTTTACTGGTTTTCCCTCTTCTACTATGAGAATAAACCTGAAATGTCAGGAATAAAGTCAAAATATAGTTTCAAAAATAAGGTCCAAATCACGAGAATAAAGTCAAAGTACAGTTTTGAGAATAAAGTAAAAATAAGTGGACATTAACTTAGAGTATTTCAGATTAAAGTGAACATGCTTAACTCTATAAAACACAATGTCTAGTGTGGATGAGCTAGTAACCTCGTACTTTAGAGTAGGCTTCAGTAACAAGGACATTCTTTCCTTTTTAGCACATAAACACAGCACTATAATAAATAAGTATTTGTACTTTAAAGAGACTGTATTACGACTTTTTTCTCTTCATTTCGACTTTTTTCTCTTCATTTCGACTTTATTCTTGACATTTCAAGTTTATTATCATAGTGAGGATGGGAGAACAAAAGTTATTTCCAAAAATATTTTATTTTCAGTGTGAAACTAATAGTTGTCACGGTGACTCGTTGTTTTTGGGTCCATTTATGATGGCTTTTTAAAGTCTTGTGGCTCATGGTTAATTCGGGGTGAACTAACTCGTTAATAAAACCAACTCAGAACAGCTGTTGTGAAACGGAAAACTGAGTTTCTCATCGCAGGGTTTCGTCAACTCAGAGTTATCTCTGAAACTCAGGGTTTGTTGAACTCCCTTTGTGAAACAGACCCCTGGACCCTGGCTGGTGGAAAAGAGCCCCAGCTTACAGAAGTGTGACAACTACTGTATCTTGTGAGATTGGGCTCAGATTTAAGCGATTGTTGACTATAAATCCGATTTTAATTAAATGAACTACTAAAAAAAGAGCTAATTGTGAAAAAATGACGATTTGGAGGAAGAAATATGTGTGGTTGCCTTGTGTGAACATGTGGAAAAAATATGGAAATCTTAAACATGCAGACTTCAAGCAGCTGGACAGCTCCATCCCAATCACCTTGAGGTTGCGATCAATGCGTCCTTTGCTGAAGATGGACACAGCACAGGTCAGAGGTGGAGGCCAACATGGTGACGGGACGAGGACCAGAGCCAGCAGCAACCTGAAAATGCACAGAAACAAACCTGTTACATAACAAACTTCTCATCATTAATGAAACATCTTGTGATTCTAAATGTCAGTCTTCCACCTCTAACTTGAACATCCTTCTCTACTTCCCTCCTTGTTTCATAATCAGTTTCCTTCTTTTCACCGACACTGACCAATGACGTGCGTGCAAACATTTCACTGCAACTTCACACACATGTACACAAACTCAGGGATTAAACCAAAACAAAACAAAAAAACATAAATTTGAAAAATTTCAAATCACCTCATACGTGCCACAACACAGCTTAAGAGCAACCTAATGTGGATATCCTGCTAAAGGGAACACACACCAGAATACTCGCATATGAATTTTTTTTCTTTTAGAAAAGAGGTGATTTGGAGATTTTTGTGTAAGACAAGACAACCGGGAAACAAACAGCTTACTTACTGAGGAAGCTGTTCTTATGTCCCATCCCGAGTTATTTACATATATCCATAGATAACTTTTGGCCATTCGTAATTATATCCCTCAACGCCGAGTGTCGGGGATAGTATGGTTTCATCACAACCTCCGCCGCTGCCGGATATCCTTCGTGTGAGCGCGATAACTTGAACAGTTTACACAATTGGAATTTGATACTTTGTATATCTGTTTAGGTCCTCAAGTGGAGCAAACTCAGCGTAAAGGTCCCATATTTTTCTATATTTCCCATTTCACAGTCGTATCCTTTGCACATTTATGAGAATATGCATTTTGCAACATGCACCAAACTATAGTTTTATCATACTGCTCATTTCTTGCTGCGAGGTCTCTACCCAGAACTGTGCACAGAAGCAGCCATAGACTTATATAAAAAGGCTTTATATGGATCTGTGGCAGCAGCGACATTCACACTTCCTGGAGGAGATGGCGCGCTAAGGTTTTCAGGTTGGGGAGCGGGGGTCTTCACTGTGCTACATCAGAGTGGTGGGGTCAGCCATTTGCTCTGCTTAAGCTGCACTCTTCTTTTTAAAGTAAAAACGCTTCAAAGCACATGGATGAAAAATAAAACTACCTCCAGGATCATTTTAAGATACAACAAACACTAATAGAAAGTTACAGCTCAAAAGTTAATTTTGCATAATACGTAACCTGCAATACCTAAAAGGATTAAAACAATCTAAAGGAAACTAACGTGCTTATCTGTTTTTTTCCTCTCATTTTTCAAAGTGAGGGAACCCATAAATCCCTTTAATGTTCAACACAGCTTTCTGAGGAATCACACAGCTGCATTCTCCTTCACATGAAAGTATCTTCTCATTGCTGGGTATTTGTCAGCTTAAAGACCAGTTTAACCAGTGCTGGTACCTGTAGAGCTCCCTCCGGGTGCGAGCGCTGCCGTACTGGCTGTTGATGCTCCCTGTAGATTCCCAGACGAAGCTGCTAATGGACTGCTGCTGCAGACGAACACACAGCGGTAACACCACCTCATGGAGACGCTGAAAGTCAGAGCAGAAACGGCATTTTGGTCCGACTGGCAAAGCGAAGGAGGGAAACTCTGAAAACCAGCAACCTGATCAGGAGCTAACTATCAATCAAAATGAAAGTTGTATTGAATGTAAATGAGCATTTGTCTATTTTGGACTCTTGAGTTGTAGCTGAAGAAAGGTTTGGACTTCCAGTCAGCGCTCACCTTGTGTACATCGTCCTTCAGCAGCGTTCCACTGGTCTGGATGATCTGTCTCAGAGCTGAGGAGGAGCACAAGTCGTTGATCATATGAAAAATAAAAATATGAAAAAACCCCAAAAAACAGTACATTCCAGCTCACCTCTCAGGGCAGAGACACATGTATCCTCATTGGGTAGAAGGTCTACTTTCCTTTGAAGTGACGGCTCCACTGAATCGGAAATGACCAACTGTTTGGTCCTGCGAGGGCCAGGCTTCCCTCCAGGGATCACATCCACTGAGAACCCCCCCCGGAGCTATCGCATTAGACCAACAAAGTTCAGAAATCAACACCCTCCTACTACTGGAAACTACTTTCTTTTATTTTATCCAGTGTAGAAGTTTACCTTTACAGTGTCTGCTCCTGGTGTGATGTCTCCCAGCAGATGGCTTAACAGGAGTTCTGTCTGTCCTGATGTCCCCTGAAGGATGTTAGCAGAGGATCCGACTACTTGGAGCCACAGTTCCAAGACTCTGTACACAGCAACCCTCACTGAGCTGCAGAACAGAAGACAAATCCATTATTCCATCAGCTACAGATGAAAACAGATTGCTTGGGCAACAGACACAACATACTTAAAACTAAAAAAAGTACAAGTTCTTATTACTGTTTATCATTAGTAGTGCAGATATGATGACCGTCAAGGTGACTAGGGATAAAACATATTGAATCAGACACCAGGCGCTGCATCCTGATTTAACAATTCACGAACTGTAGGTGGTTTTGTTCCTTTCTTACTCATAAAGTGATTTTGAAGCATGGAAACAATCTTGCACTAGTAATTGTGTCACAAATAGTAAACAGATTCATAGATTGAGAAGTAGAGAGGCAGTAAATGTGAAGAAAGATGCAGAGCAATCTCAGATCAATCCTGCTCTGTCAGAGGAAGAAATCTAATTTCCAAATCCAAGATTATCAGTGAAATAACACTTCAAACCTCAATGGAGTTGAAAAGAAAGAAAAGGATGCAGGGCAGGGTGCGGCGGAGAAAAAATGAAGGAAATTTATACAGTTTCGTCTAACTGTTGTGATGGTAACGTTAGCTCACTAGCTAACAAAACTGATGAGCTCCAGGTGCTAACGTAACATATCCCAGACTGTAATGCGTCTGTACACGCTTCATTACGGTCTGTTCTTACCGCAATAAACAACTCAGTGGAAAACTAAATGGAGGTGGAGTTGCAGTACTGATTAACCAGCGTTGGTGTCATCCTGGAAATGTTACTGTTAAAAAGAATATCTGCACAAGAGACATGGAACTGCTAGCTTAAATGAGGCTACATGCTACCTCAATGAGCCTACAGCTTTCCTGTCACACTTCCACTTTGTCACCATGCAGCTCAGTCAAGGACCTGACCACAATGTAATGTGGATCTCTCTCCACACAATGTGATGTGGATCTCTCTCCACATCAGCAGTTCCCGAAAACCCCTCTGCCTCCACCTCCACTCTGTCTCCTGTAATCAAGTCATGAAACAACTTATGAAACTGAGTTAGAACAAAGCTGCAGGTCCAGGTGGTGTCAGTCCCAGAGTTCCCAAGACCTGCTCAAAACCACTATGTCCAATTCTCCAGTACCAGTTCAACACCAGTCTGAGTCAGAAAAGAATACCAGTGATGTGGAAAACGTCCTGCCTTGTTCCAGCAAAAACCACAACCAGCCAAACTAAACGACTACAGAATTTGAATTTTTCTTTGGGATTAATAAAGTATTTTTCATTTAATGTTTCGTTTCATTTAATTTCATTGCATGTGCTGGTTTCATCTACAGCACCTAACACAGTTTTACTGGTTTTTCTGTGTCCATGTCATCAGGATTCCCTGCTGAAGGAGTCCAGGTTTGGTCAATTTAGCTCTGTAGCTGGCTCATCCTGCAACCTTCATCAGATTTAAGTCAGAAACTGGAAAGGAAATGTCAGAGAGCTGAACACCTGCTGATCCTGTTACAGGTTTAGTTTAGCTGATCAGCTCACTGGTTTATAACTGAGATGGATGTAAAACCAGGAGCTCTGTTGACTATTTTTAGGCTCCAACATTGTTTTTTGATCATTCACTCTCATAATTCTCTCCCATTTAACCAGCAGATAGTTTCACTCCACACTGTGTATCAGAACTTTTAGCGCCCAGCAGGCATGCTGGTTACCAGTAAGCTCGCTGTTTTCCCACGCTGGTTTCAGGTAGTGGAGACCAGGCCGACAGTGTCTGAGAGAATAGCCTCTGGATCACAGCAGCATACGGAACCATGCCGCTACGGACTCTGGAACAAACAGCATCAAGCATGTTTTTAGGTCTAAATCCGATCTTTCAGATTTACTTTCACTAAACGTGTTTGTTAACATCCACAGCTGAACAATGTCAGATTTACATGTACAGTTTGTATCATATCACTGTTACGCCATTAACCAAACCATATGAGAAGCTTGTGGTGATATGTGAATACTGACATTGTGATGAGCTCTGACAGGACCTCCAGTGTGCTGGTATGTATACTGGGAAGGACCAACAGTTTCAGACTTCCATCTGCAGATGAACTCTGAAAGAAAGAAATCAGGCTGTTGATCAACTGATAACCAGCATTTTAAAACAGTAAATACTGAATCAGGTTAAATCTAAACTGGTGCTGATGACAGTTCATTAACAGGAAGTCACAGACGTCCGTTACCCTGATAACCAAGGAGATATTACTAAGATTCTCCACTTTTATTTTTCAAGAATTTGATGAAACTGCCGCCATATTGATCTGGAACTCTTGAGTTCATTAAGACAACATTAAATTTTTTCTGTGATTTTGGATCTTTTTGTCCATTTGAGTTATTTTTTTTTATATTTCAATTTCATCATTACTCTGGTTGTTATAATCCAGAAGTTTTCACAAATATTACAACCAGCTGCTTGAAGTATCACCTCATATTTCTAAGAGTATGTTATGTTCAGGCCTGTAATGCAGCTGACTGTGGTGGTGAAGAATGTGGGACAAAAATCCCACATACTCAACTATTTAATTAGAAAACAAGCCCTATGCGATGACTAGGGGGTATATCCCGAACGCCCCCAATTCACGTATAGACACAATACAATAATATAAAGCCGCAAAAGTTCAGTTACTATGCTCCACCTGGTGAGGAAACTTTGAACCAGCCTGGTATGACATCAGGACAGGATGCATCCTGAGGTCATGATCTTCTATTTGCACTTAATTTGAGCTCAATGAGACAGTTCCAGATATTTAGCCAAAAATCTGATTTTTCATGCATAAAGTGTCACCTGGTGGGGAAACAATAAATTTCAAAATGCTAAAATTCGATACATGTCGTCCCCTTGGGGACCTAAACAGGTACACCAATTCCAGTTGTGAAAATTGTTTGAGTTATCGCGCTCACATAAAGGATATCCGGGGACAAACGTGATGAAAGCATAATCTCCCAAACACTACACGTTCGGGGATATAATACAACCCTAACATCACAGAATGCATCATTTAATCTCTAAACAGCAGCGAGACTAGAAAATGTGGGTTTAGCGTGATTTAGGGGGCGACAATACAAAAATCAAGGAATTAAACTGGGATTTAGAGCATTATAATCCTTAAAATATTTTGAAAGTTTGCTGTTTTAGAGCAAGTTTTTAATTTTTTAAAAATATTTTTCATATTTTTAATGCAGGTAAAGTTTTTAAATAGTTTTTTCTTAGATGTGGACTATTTTATGTAGTCTTAATGATTTAAAAGTAGTTTATAGTCACAAAATTACACATAAACTTCCATATTTTCATCTCCCAACCATTTCAGATTAAATGTCATCATTTCATTGGGGTGAAAAGTCATGATAAGTAATGTTTTTACAGGAATCAACTTAACTGGTTTCCCATTGTAGGGAGTGCAGGAAACACCAGTTTAATTACCAGTTATATGATGGAGCTATTTGCGCACCAGCAGGAGCTAAAAATGATTCGATTGCGTGAGTTTGAAACCATTTCTGATTATCAGAATACTGACTAGATGTTGATCAGTAAATAAATTCCCACCTTGGTATGCCCTTGTGGTCTTATGGTTCCATAACTGGTAAATGATCCATTAAAAAAATGGATTTTTAAATGTATGAAAGTGCTGCAGTTTAAAAATATTGCACTGAAAAAAAGCTGTAATGAAGAAAATCTCACATCATATAAAACAAATTTAATCTTTTTCAGATCTGCTGCTGGGAAAGATGCTGGACATTCCCAAAGGAATGGGAACATCAATCACACAGCTGAGGAAAAAAACCTTTCTTGTTTGGATTTACATGTAACACCTGGTTCACCATTTACCAGGCGAAGCATTTTCCACACTGATAACATCCGGGTACAGAAGAAAAATGTCCCTGTTCTTCAATCAGTCAGTGTGTGTAGAGGTAGAAACTCACAATGCCCTTCGGGTTGAAAGCCAGAGCTCGACACACCAGGTTGATCATCGGTCTGACGGGAAGGTGAACAGCTGAGGCTGGATCCACCCTGATGGACGAGAGAAAAATAGAAAAAAAGAATATCTTCTGATTGTTGGGAAACGAGATTTTATCTGTGTAAATTCCCCAAGTCAGGCAGGTGTGTCACCTGAGCGTGTGCTTAATGGCGGAGCAGACGGCGGTATATCGGTGTTGCAGCTGCAGAAGCAGCAATGCATCTGCCTGGTCTAGACGAGGGAAGGCGAGCTCCACACCTGGACCCTGATACTGCACAGCTCCATCTGCAACGTCACAGATTTAATACTAACTTCTTTTTAACCATAAATAACGTTAATGCACTGAAACATTTTATGCTTCTTTGTCATCTGCTTATCCATGCTGTTCAGGGGGTGTACCTGTTTCTGAGCCTTGATACATCCGAGCCAGCAGACCATTGGCTGAAGCCAGCAGACAATGAATTTGATAGGTCCAGCTCTCACCACGGCCCGCTGCCACAGATCTGTCCAACACACCCCCCAAACAGGGCAGGTGGCTGTAACACTGGCATGCCATCTAGTGGGATAAGAAACCAGAGAGGAAAAAAAATTAAATCTGACATTTTAAGGCAAGTTTATAGTTAATGAAAGTATTGTTGAAAAGAGCACAGACCTCCTGGGTTTTTCTGTCGGTGTTGTCCATTTTGGAGAGAAAATAGGCTCCTAGTTTGTCCTAAACAGAAAGAAAAGCTCAAATGTTTATGTTAAAACTATGTAAATACTGTAGATTAGACAAATTCTTACCCGTAAAGATCCACAGGCTCTGGGGTAAGACACCATACATGCCAACATCCCCTCCATGGTTGCTAGCTCACACTAAAATCACACACACAAACAAAAATTCATCTTTTATTTAAGCTTGGTAAGAGGCTAAATCATTTCAATAATCTATTTGACATATAGTATGTGCATGCATGCAACACATCTTTTGCATGGACAAATGTGGAGAGAGCTGCTCCCATGTTCCTTTCTAATTCCTGGGAGTTTGAGAGTTTTTCTTCGTAGTTTTGGTTACGTTTTACACTGTTGTTCCTACTGTGGGCAAACATTTCCGTACGGTTGAATCTCATGTGTCCCTCTGTACAGGGGGTGTCTGCAATAAAGAGGTTAATTATACACACAAATATACGTGTAAAAGTAATGTGTTAAACATTCAGATCAACAACATTTTGGACTGAAATATTGACATATGCTCAAAAATATTAATCCTAAAGAATAAACTCTTCATTTATTAAAAGTTGGCAAAATGTAAAAACAGAACCCCACATCTTAATCCGATTAGATGACAAACAGCGTATCAGATGTAGAAGCTGACACTTTTCCATTTCATGGAGAAGACGTTGTCGTGAAATGATGGAATACAAATAAAGCTGAATTCATGGACAACTAGAAAAGCACTCAAGAGTGCAAACCTTCGCTAAGCTCACAGCGCTCCTCATATTGTGACTCGCATCCCAAAATATTACTCAGTCACACATGATCTTTGTCAGAGTGAAAAACAGCAGACAGAAACGTTCTATAGGAGCATCAGCTGCAATAACGTGAGTGGCTATCTCGCAATGTTAAAGAATCCTTCAAATCCTTCCTGGATCCAAAATTTAATCACTTGTTCTTCCATTCTGAATATATCCTGAAAATTTCACGACAATCCATCCTTAACCTTTGGAGTTATGTTGTTCACAGACAAACAGATAAACCTTGGCGATAACATAACTTCCTTGGCAGCAGCACATCTGGGTGCAAAGATCACCTGTACAATTAAAAACAACTGGAATTGACAACTAATAAGGTTAATTGGAAACATGACTGTAAAAAAAAAGAAAGCACTTCAGAGAGGGAGTCTGTCAGATATAAAAGCAAATAAGAGGTTCACAAATCTGAAACACAGTGGGGCTAAAACCCTCCCAGAAGAAAAGGGGAAGCTACACATTGGTAAACATCACCATGTCCAAACTTTTTACGACATGTATCAAAATACAGGGGTCAGGATACAATACATTGCACTACTATAAATACGGCGATAAATAGTGATTTTTCTTTACTACAACTTAATGGTAAGAAAACTTTAAGCCAACCTACTGAATGAGATTGGGGGGGGGGGGTGTATACATTTCACTGCATAATAAATAAAAACACTCTTTAATTACAAGATAAATAACATCTGCCTCATCATAAAATATTCTGAAAAAAAGCAATATTGTTGAATATTAATATAATATTGTTGCACTTCTCACCTCTGTTTTGAGGCCCAGCAACGATGTGAGGATTCCCAGAATGGAGTTGAGGCCCACCTCCCTGGACAGCTCCGGTAGTTGGCGAGAGTACTGCAGCAGGTCTTTAAGGATATTTACAGCAAGTTGGATGGTCTGAACCGGAGCCTGAGACTGAAGAAACATAGGCGTTTTTTATTTTAAAACACACTGTTCATTATCTATATCATTTTTATAGTTACTACACATTTATAGTAACTGTAGAGGAATTCATGTATCACCTTGCTCTTAATTAATGTCTAGCTGAAAGGTCCGACTATAAGGCTCCTAAACTGATGTCATTCTGACCTTTAGTAAACCATCTGCTAAGACCTTGGTTGTTGTAACCGAAGCAAGACCGGCGTCTTTCCATCAGGGAAATGTTTAGAAAACAGATTGTGACCAAAGTCTTTAAACAAAGCTCCCCTATCTGACTAGTGCAGAATAAGCTCCAGACATCTGTAGGATCCACAGGTCTTTGGGGAATATTCTCCCCGGGTTATGACCTCGTACCATGTCTGTGTGTCTGTTTTGTCCCTTCATGTTTTAATGTTTAATGTATGTTAAACGTTTTTTATTCTTCATTATTAAATTTATATTCTTCTCAATCTAAAGAAACAAGTGTTCTCGTCCTTGACAGGAATAACGGTCATCTACAGTAACTATAAAAAGTGCAACTTTTATTGTTTGTAATTAAATCCGGCACACACACACACACACACATAAACATACATCCCTCCCACAGGTTCATATATCTACATACACACACACCCACATAAACATACATCCCTCCCAC
>JBAMHX010000006.1:17901436-17913643 GCA_037177515.1 Pseudomugil tenellus | reverse complement strand
AAAATTACTTTTAAGAATTAGTGTCATGGACATAAGTAGAGTAATCCTAGGAATGGAAAAATAGACCTAGGAATTGGTAAAGCATTGTTGGGAATACTGTGAGGATAACCATGATCCATGAATGGTGACAACACAGAGAAAGTTAATGCTGCCCTTTTGGTTGCAGTTGCCAGCCAGACACCCGTCCAGACATCCATCCCAACTGCACCACAGAGGAGGAGAAACTGTATGAGGCTAGGTGCGCTGAGGTCATCCTCTCCGACCGCTTCAAGCCCTGCCACTCTCTGCTGCCCCCCGAGGCTTTCCTGGGTAACTGCATCTACGACCTGTGCGAGTATGATGGCATGGCGGCGACGCTGTGCGACAATGTGGAGGCGTACGCTCAGGCCTGTCAGAGCGCCGGAGTGAAGATCAGCTGGAGGAACTCCACTTTCTGCCGTGAGTCCTCTAACCTCTAAATCCCATCTGAAGGTGAATTTGCTGCCATCTCAACTCCTTTCCCTCCCTCCCTGCAGCCCTACCCTGTCCTCCCAACAGCCATTACTCTGAATGTACAGCTGCCTGTCCCCCCACCTGCTCCGACCTCTTCCCAATCTTCTGCCACCTGCCTCCAACCACATGTGTGGAAGGCTGCCAGTGCGATGCCGGCTTCGTCCTCAGCGACAGCAGCTGTGTTTCTCTGGACAGATGTGGCTGCCTGGATGAGGATGGAGAGTACCACGACGTCAGTTCACCAACACACTGACATTCAATGAAAAACAATCTCTTTAAACATTTCCTTTTACTTTATATTTCTGTTTATAGACACTAAATCAACATATACAGTAAACCTTCTTCCAATTTACAGACTTAAACCAAATATTTATACTAATAATATGTCATTATTACAATCAGATACAGTCTGATTGGTTTCACACCTATCATTTAAATAATCACATTTTCTTGTCAGATTACAATCAGAATAAATACATTAAAAAATATGTCACATGTTCTCTCTGAAAAACATTTGAGGTAATGGTTTTCTGCAACTGTTTGGCTAATGTTAAGCATGAAAACATATTGTAAAACAACAATAACTGCAGCAGATAATGCAATAATGCATCGATTAGATTATTATTTTTTGAAAAATATCATTTTTTTTTGTACTTTTAAAGCATTTTGCTTATCGAAAATTTAATTTTTTGATTAATTAATTATATTATAACTTCATTAAATGATTCAGACAAGTCATCTCTTGGCCACCCCTCTCCCATCCATTATCAGAAGTTCTACAAAACTATGCTGTTGTGGGTTTATGTAATAGTAATAGTAACAACATTGGCTAAATACTACTGTATTTGTTTCTGTTCACTACTCTCAGTGTTTGTCTTTTCACATTTATGTCATTTCCAGCCTTAGTTTTTCTAATAACCCTCCATGTTCTGACATGAATCATTAGCTTCTGCTGAAATTGGGCTAAAAATGAGCCACTAAGTCTTATTTTACTTCTATAACCAGTCCTTTGTGTCCAGGTGGGCGACTCGTGGCTGACAGATCGATGTGCTGACTCCTGTACCTGTAATTCTGGTGGCCAGATCTCCTGTCAGAAGCATGTTTGTAATCCAAACTCTGTGTGTGACACAGATAAGGACGGAAACCTGTACTGCCGACCCAGCAGTGAGTCCAGCCATCCTCCCAAAGCTGAGTAAGCTGAGCTCCAGCCGTTTGTTCTGGTAATAACCCAGTATCATCTCTCTGTGTAGAGTTTGACCAGTGCAGCATTTCTGGAGACCCCCACTACCGAACCTTTGATGGCTTCACCCATCACTTCCAGGGTCCCTACACCTACGTCCTGACTCAGGGCCACAACCTGCAAGGTTCGCTGGCACCCCTGATGGTGAGGGGAAAGAACATCAGACGTGGGGGGAACAGGAGAGTGTCGTTCCTGGATCAGATGTATGTGGATGTGTATGATGTCAACATTCGCTTCCTGCAGAAGAAGACTGTCCTGGTCAGTAAAGCATCTTCCCCAGATAAAGGCTTCATGTCTGTTTCCTGTAATAAACCCAATGGGTTCTCCTTCAGGTCAACGGGGAACGTGTGACGCCTCCTCTCACTCCTGTTAATGGCTTAACCATCACCATGAACTCCAGGATAGTTCAGCTCACCACAGACTTTGGACTCACCGTACGCTTTGATGGAAACCATCGTGGAGGTAAAGATTAGGACATCTCTGAGTTTTCAGGTTTGTTCTGTCTGAGTCCGCTCACCATCTCCCTGTCTGTTTATTAGAGATCATCCTCCCCAGCACCTACAGAAACTCTGTCCAAGGACTGTGTGGGAACTATGATGGCATCACCCGCAATGAGTACATGAAGCCAGACGGCACAGTGGTCAGGAACCTTAATGAGTTTGGAGAAAGCTGGAGGGTCACTGACCGGCAAGCTAATGTACCGGAGATCTACAATGCTCCATTCACTGTCCACATCCACAGGTAGGACAAACCAAACTTCCTTGGGTTCAGATGAAAGTGGGTCGTCTTTGTTATCTCCAATGCTGATCTGATCGGTTGTAGTTTTTCTGCGGAAGGTGCTGAGATTCAGCAAGATATCTTTTTCTATTTGGCTGGAAGAACAAGCTGGATGTTTTCCTCCAATAAAGATAAAAATAGTTTCTCATAAATATGTAAGGGTACACTTGCACGACTTTTGGCCACGATTTTGTCGTGGCAAGTCGTGGAATTTTGGGGCACAAACTGGGAGGCACCCCCACAGTTCATGTTTAGTTCACACATAGTTCACGAATAGATCACAAATGCGTGCCCATCAGTGTCCGCATTGGCACGATGAGTTCACGCATAGGTAGCGCATAGTTTACGCATTTCCCGGATTGGCACGAAGAGTTTCCGCAATTCGGACGGTGTTGTTCAGACTTGGGCATCCCATATAAAAAGGGGGCCTCCCCAACCGCAGGTCATTGGAAGAGAGAACATGCTGAATGCAGTTATTGCAGAAAAAGAAGATGCCTATATCTGGCGCAAACTGGCACGCATCCTCCCGCATCGTTCGAACGACTTCACGACATGTTCACGTACAGTTGGCGCATAGTTCACGACCCAAATTATTGTCCCAACATGGCTCGCAGTCCCGACAGCTTTGCTCACTATTCACAGCAGTTTACGACTAGTTTGCGCACTCGCAAGACTCGAGTCATTCCAGTGTCAGGGGCCCTATGACTGCAGTTCAGTAGCTCTTTCTCTGGATGCAAGATTCAATATTTTTATTAACCATTCTTACAGTCGTATGCATACACTCACTCTGAGTACATATAATGGCTACACAAAACCACCAAAGCAATTAATAACATAATAATTCATTTTTAACAATCACTTAAAAGTGTTTTGTGGTCTTTTCCTTTTTTACAGCTTTAACAATTTTGTAGCTTTTATTTAAAATAATCAGTTCAGGAGCAGCCGGTCTGTTGTGTCCTTGGAAAAGACATTTCCCCGTCTTTGTCTACATTGCTGGGATGTGAATGTTTACTGGTGGTCAGAGAGGCTGTTAGTGTGGATTGGCAGCCATGTTTAGGTTAGTCTGTCACAGGACAGCTGCGGTTCCACGTGTAGCTCACCAAAAAGGACTGGATGAATAATGGATTCACTTTGAGAGCCTTGAAAAGTGCTGCATAAATAGAATATAAATAGACCCATAAAGGCCTGGTAGACCCAAAATCCTCAAAAGAATCAGCAGATAAGTTTCTGAGAGTCTCACTGGACCATTTATGTTTCCACCATTAAAGAATGAAAGTGCTTAGCTAGCAACTGCTAAAAGAAGGCAAGATTGGATGAGCCAAAAGGGAGAAAATTATTTATTTATTTGTTGTATTTCAGAGTAAGACTAGACGTGACCTGGTTTAATATAAGTAAATAAACAGAAAAAAGGGTGTTGTGAAGAAAGTAGTAGGATTAAATTGTACTTACTGATAGGTTTGATATTTTTCCTTTTATTTTTTTGAGGAGAGTTAAAACAAACTCAGCCAGTAAACATCAACATTGCAGTAAGGTGTCGGGAGGATACGTAGAGTTCATTCACCTACATCCACATGAGTGTTGGCCATCTTGTTGACTTCATTTACGTGTGTTCTGTCCACAGACGGGCTGTGGAGACCGATCCAGACTCAGGGTTTGAGACGCCAGACTGCTCTCAGGACCAGCTCACCGACTACAACAGCGTGACTAAATGTGGAGCTCTATCTCTGTCAGATGGACTCTTCGCCACCTGCCACGCCATCATACCCCCCGAACCCTACCAGGAGTGAGTCGACACACTTTCTGTGAGTGTGGACACCAAGTGCGAGCTCTGTGGATGCTGAGTGTGTGTTTCCTTTCAGTAACTGTGTGTTCGACCTGTGTGCTGAGAGCGGCAGTGAGGAGCTGCGCTGCGGCAGCTACGAGGTGTACGCCGCAGAGTGTCAGGAGGCCGGAGTCACACTGGGCTCCTGGAGGCAGCAGCTTGGCTGTGGTGAGAGGATGAGGAGATGATGTTCTTTATCATTAGCTGATGTCTGCACACTAACACTGTCTCTGTCTTCAGTCCTACAGTGTGATGCAAACAGCACATACTCAAACTGCATGTCGGCTTGCCCCGCCTCCTGCGCTGACCTGGCAGCACCCTCTGACTGTGACATCACTTCCTGTGCTGAAGGCTGCCAGTGTGCGGCTGGTTTTGTGATGAGCGAGGGAAGCTGCGTGCCGTACACGCAGTGTGGTTGCACCTTCCTCAACAGATACTACCCAGTGAGTACAGACCCTACTATGAGGATGTCAGTGTTTCAGTGTTTGACCTTCTCCTCTCTGCGTCCTGCAGCTGTCAGAGAAGTTTGTAACTGAAGATTGTGCTCAGTCCTGCGAATGTACGAGTACTGGCGCTGTGTGCCAACCCAAGACCTGTCAGGACGGCTACGTCTGCACCATATTTAACTTTAAACGGGACTGCTACAGAGGTGGGTTTTAACTGTAGATCACCGTTATTCCTGTCAAGGACGAGGACTCTGGTTTCTTTGGATGGAGAAGAATATAAATTTAATTATGAAGAATAAAAGATGAACATACATTAAAACATGAAGTAATAAAACATTAAGACATACAAGGTTATAACCCGGGGAGAATCTCTACAAAGATCTGTCGTCACACAGAAGTCTGGAACTATTCTGGACTAGTCAGATAGGGGAGCTTTGTATAAAAACTTTGGTCATGTTTTTCGGCTACAATAACAAGCCTTAGGCCTCGCCTAAATATTTTCCTGATGGAAGGACGCCGGCCTTGCTTCGGTTACGACAACAAGACCAAGGTCTTAGCAGATGGTTTCCTAAGGTCAGAATAACATCAGTTTAGGAGCCTTATAGTCAGACCTTTCGGCTAGACATTAATTAAGAGCAAAGTAATTAAGCTAATACATGATATTCCTCTACATAACAATGTTTAAGGACCTTTTTTTTCCTGAATTCTTATTTAACAAAAAGGGAAACCTCCGTCAGAGCCACAACCGGTAAAAAAAAAACTTTCATCAGGACCAGAACCAGAAAGGGCAACCATCAATTTTGGGGGTGGAGAGGATGGGAAACCACATAACAATAAGCATAACTCTATACCAATGATCTTTCCTGAGAAAGACAAGACAAACACAAATAACAATAACAGATATTTCTACATGGAGAGTCATGAGAACATCATGGGAATTCTCCCAGCAGCCTCAGTCTAAAGCTGTAGAACTTAAGGAATAGATGGAGTCGCCAGGTCAGATCTAACTCTAAATCAAGTCAGATTTAAAAGAGAAGAAAGTTTAAAGCCTGATCTGAAAAGTAGAGAAGGTCTCTGCTTCCTGAAGCCAAAATAGGAACGGATTCCACATAAAAGGTTCTCCGATAACTGAAGGTCCTGGTTTCGATACTACTTTTGAACCTCTGAGAACCACAACTAAACCTTTAGTCTGAAGCGACTCAGACTGGAGGAAAATCTGGATCTTTAAGATTCATCAGAGCTTGGTCACGGAGAGTTTGGTGTGAGGAGAATTTAGATTTTTTTTTCATAAAATTTACCAGTGAGCCACTGAAAGTAAGAAAACTGGAGAATGTCATGGGTGGCAAAATGGCGGACCCAAGGAGCAGTCAGAGGTCGAATGAGAACAAAAAGTGTTTATTCAAAGGAAGTAATCCAAGGTGGCTGATGAGTGATGAAGTAGCAGGCGGGCAGACAGAGGATGGAAATGGTGGCTCAACAGAAGGTAGGCTAGGTGACCAGGTCCAGAAGGTCACTGGGCTGCTGACAGCTCACAGGTTGTATGGTAACAATCTGGCGTCGAGTAAGGAAAGGACTGGAGTTTAAATACTGCTTGATTGATGAACTGATGATCTGTAGCTGTGTCTTGGAACCTCTTAGAGAAGAGGGAAGGTCATGCCCACGTACAGAAGGGAAAGGGAAGAGGAAGTACAAAGGCAAACAAAAGACTCTGGGATCCTAATGACAGAGAAATATGGTCTGTGCAGATAATCCTCATCAGAATCCTTCCTGCAGCATTTTGGACACATTTCTGGGATTTAGCAGTGGAACAAGGAAGCAACAAATCAATAGATTACTTCATCTGCATTCATCTGACAAATGATTTGTCTCATTTTAGGGGATATTGTGTAAATGGTCCTGGAAGTCTGTTGTATATCCAAGTCACAGGACAGATCATGTTCCAGAAAGGTTCTCAGGTCCAGTGACAACAACCTCCGTCTGTCTGAAGTTAAAGGATAAAATTCAGAGTTAGTCAAGTTTGAGATGTCCAAAAGCCTCTTTATAATTGGATAATCTCACTGGCTTGATCAGACTTTATGGGAAACTATATTTGTGTACTTTTATACCATACTATCTAGTAATACTTCCTAGTATAACATGACAATATGAAAAAATAGTGGTTCAAGTTCCGAACCTTGAGGAGCTCAATGGTTTCCTTCTGTGTAACATACAGAGTTTACTTGTTAGCAGGAATCTTTGGTGTGACATACTAAATGGGGTGTTAAAAATGACAAATCTGTCTTATCTGGTTAATAAAGCAGCTGATCTGTGGGTGATAACCACCTTGTTGTGCTTCTTGCAGCAAGTCCCTGCCTCAGCTCCCCATGTCTGAATGGAGGAACCTGTTTGGAAGTTAGCAACAGCTCCTACGCCTGTCGCTGTGCGGATGGCTTTGAGGGCACCGACTGTGAGACAGAAATAACCCAGACTGGTGGACTGGGTATGAATGGCTCTGTCTGAACAGTGAAAACAGTGTTTGTATAACTGATACTGAAGGTCATTTCATGTTATTGTTTCCATCAGAGGAAAAGTGGATCATCCTGATTGCAGTCTTGGTGTCGGTTGCCGTTGTTGCCATTGTGATCACCATCGTGTGTGTTTGCAGACGAAAATTAAAGTGAGTATCAACATATTCATGTGTCCAGCAGCACTGACACACTGCTGTCACATCATGACTTATAGAGCGATGATGGAGACACGTATTTTGTTTTGTATCTCCATATTTGATGTTCAGTTACAGAACAAAGCTACAAGTACATATTCATTCTGCAAGCTAAAAAGAAAACTCAATTTTATAAGTAAGATTAGAGATTACGGAAATCTTTTAATCATTTAATGCTACCTTTTAGTATGTACTACAAAGGTTTCGTAGAGATAGTAGAACCTTTTTCCTAGTTTTCACCAACATTTCCCACCTGAACCAGCTTCAGCGCTGTGTGGAGATAAATTGTGCAAAATTAATCCATACTTGAAGAATTTATTTATACAAGCAACTGTTACAAATAAGCACAGGAAACATCTCCATCCTTCATAATAAAGACTACCATGTTTTGGAAATGAACTAAGAAAACATACTTGTGTGGATCATGATGTAACCGAGGCGAATATGGTTGTCTCAGTATGCTTTTTCTCTTTACAGGAAACACAAGTTTCCGGAGGCGAAGCTCAGTATGAAAACAAGTAAGAGTTAATGATCAGGAGAAAATCTGATAATCTTCCGAGACTGAAACTGCTGATTAGAACACCAAAGATCTTCTTTAAAACAGAAAAACTTTTTGTTTTTATCAGTACAACCCAGATACTGCAGCAAAAA
This sequence comes from Pseudomugil tenellus, assembly GCA_037177515.1. Taxonomy (NCBI): domain Eukaryota; kingdom Metazoa; phylum Chordata; class Actinopteri; order Atheriniformes; family Pseudomugilidae; genus Pseudomugil; species Pseudomugil tenellus. The sequence continues at coordinate 17,905,514 of JBAMHX010000006.1, read as the reverse complement.
TCTATAAATAGGATAAATATTTCTGCACAACAGAACATAACTGTAAAACTCAGTTATTTTACCATGTGAAACATGCGGCAGCAACGTGTCTGCAGTAACGTGTGGTTACTAATCTGATAAATTCTGGTTAATTTTCCTGGATATAGACCTTTTTCCCTTCATACATTTTTCATGAAACAGTAAAACGTCTCAGTTTTAACCTTTTTCTCATATTCTGTTGTGAATTAAATATTAGTTTAACTGATAGATAAATAAGTTTATTAATTTTTTTTACATTTTCTACAGTGTACTAACTCCACTAGTTACTGCAGTTGTAGTAGCAGCAATAAAGTTGTAGGAATAGAAATATGCGTACACACATCACACATTTTTATAATACGGTTAACTGTTGCTTTAAAAAATACTATCTACATCAGTGTAAAAAAAAGTCAGCATCTTCTTGCTTGCATCGAGTTGAATTTTTAGTTTTAATGACATGTTTGTGTGTCTTTCAGATTTCTGTTGTGATTGTCTGAAATATTATTATCTCAACTGGTTTCAGATTCTCAAATGCCCCATGTTTTCTCTTCCAGGTGTTCCTTATGAAAACATAGACAATCAAAAAGAGGAAAAAGTGACCCCTATGTGATGGTGATGTGGATTCAACTCTGTTTTTATGTCTGAATGTTGTTTTCTTTTTAACTTATACTTTGAAAAATGTGATTTTTATCAAAATGTTTCAGTAACATTTGGTTTGTGTGTCATTTATGAATAAAATGCATTTAAAAAAGAAAATGGTGTCTTTAATTAAACAAGCTACACAACCTCGATTTACAAAAAAATGGAATGTCTTGATTTATATAAAACAAGGCCTATGCCTTTGGAACCAACAGCTAGGGGTATGTCCACATAGGCCCTTAATCCTCCAATTCCCCAATCGTCGAATAGACACAATACAATAATATAAAGCTGCACATGTTCAGTCATAAAGCTCCACCTGGTGTTGAAAATTTGAACCAGCCTGGTATGATGTCAGGACAGGGTGCATCCTGAGGTCATGACCTTTTATTTGTACCTGATTTGAGGTCAATGAGACGAATAGTTTCAGAGATATAGCCAAAACTCAGGTTTGTCGTGAATAAAGCGCCACCTGGTGGGGAAACCATGAATCTGATAATCGTGAAATTGAGTATAACTATTTAGGTCCCCAAGCGGATGGTCTCTATCGAACCCTATGTTCTTCGATCAGTCTCTCCCCCACTCTTATTAGACTCGTGTGCCTAGCTGTGCTCTTGTAGCTAGAAGGTTCCTGGGGATGAAATTCCCCTGGGAGACATCACTTAAAAAGGGATTTACCAACTGATGCCTACTCTCCTATGGGCACAGTAGCAATGAGCAGATGCTAAATGAGGTTCCCAAGATGGTAATCACCACGGACAGGCGGCCAAATGAACACACGTTCCTTCATCAATATACTTGCAAGCATTGGAATTAATCAGTTCTGAAGCCTGCTGTATCCTCGCATCAATGCTGCCATTCCCGCTGCTAGAACTCCTCCCCACTGGTTATTGCCTGTTTCAGTATGGAGAACGGCTGTCAAACTGTGTTGGGTATTTTTGTAGGCCTGCAACAGATGTGGCAACCTCTCCGTCCATCGAGCTTACCCCTCCTGGTCTAAAGTGTTCAACAATCGAAAGAAGGGTCTTGTTGAACCACTCACAAGTGCCATTTCCTTGTGAATGGTAGGGTGTTGTGTGCCTCTTCACACACCCATATAAGTGACAAAGTTGTTTCAACAGCTCAGACTAAATCTGTTAGAATTCACTCTGGGCACCCAAAGACTTGGAGGAAATGTTTCCACAAAGTCTTAATTGTGGTAGAGGCCGACTGGTCCCAGGTGGGGACTGCCAAAGCATACCTGGAAATCAAGTCAGTCATTACTAGTATGTATGCGTAGGTACCCCCAACTATCCCAAGGGAAAGATAATCCAATGCCAGAACTTCAAAGGGATAATGAATCACCACAGGATGGAGTGGGACTCTTGTTTCTTGACCTGCATGCCCCAAGACATACAATATAGCTGGCACTCAGCAACCCATTGCTGAGAGTCCTTCACCATATTCTCCCATTGAAGCCGTAAGTCTTGCCATGTGGTGCCCTCTGGCATGACCAAAAGCCTGATGGCCAGATACACCTTATGACGTCATCACACCTTATGACGTCCCCGGCTAGGCACACCCATTGAGGTCAGAACCGGCCCAGTCTCAGGATCTTGGCTGACCCTCACCAAGATACCATCCAGGTGGTTCTCTCACTAGTCTCTTTCCAGGCCAGCCAAATCAAGCTGTTGATAGAGCTTATCTTGTTCATTGTCCATTTTGTGGGAACTCCCCCAATCTACCTCGATACCCCCATCCCCTTGGACCAAAGCAAGCTGGGCACCCTCCATACCCACGGCATCAGATGGTATCTCAACCAGCTGGCTGCTGGCCATTATTGGCAACCTAGATAGGACATCAACATTCTGATTTATAGATGGTAGTCAACACAAAACCACCATTACCAGTCTTTCTTCCTGACCAATACCACGGGAGCAGCCCAAGAGCTTGAGCTCTCAGTGACTATGCCGCTGACAAACTTTCTTTGTAGCAAAGTACGCAGCTCAGAGTAACTGGCCGGTAACGCTCTCTTACAGGTAGAGCATCCCCTTTGGGTATAGAATGCAACACCGTACTGGTTTGCCCATAATCTTTCTCATGGGCCGCTAAGACACGAGTCCAATAGGCCAGTGAGTTGACAGCCAGTTGTTCCCACCTGGCTGTCATTAGACAGCAACTGAGTCCTATATCAAGATCAACCACAACCACAGTTAATTTGAATACAATCTGTGTGCACAGAGCCATAAGAAGAAACAAAACCAGAACATACCACAGACATATCAGCACTGTTAGAAATAATCAGGTCCAGAAAGTGACGTTGAATGTGTCAGTCTATTTGCATGTTGCCATAAATCAAACATGTCCGTTACAGAAAAAAATACTCATCATTACCATCCATTATATTGTTTATGTGATTGTTAAAATCTTCAGTTAAGATATATTTGGTTCAAGTTTGTCGAGATAACAAACAATAATTCATCAAATTCATCAATAAAACATGCACAGTGTCCTTGAACTCTGTAGATGATTAAAAGTAGGATTTTAGAAATGCACTTTAAAACAAATCACCAAAGGAAATCTCTTTATAGTAGAATGAATCTTTATATAAGTCAGCTTCTCCTTCCTTTTTGCTCCCGCTTTGAGATTTATTCACAAAACAAAATTAAGGGATGAGGTGGGGGGGTGGGATTGTTTCATTACACAGTAGCACTTGTTGTAAAATGAATGATACATGGTGCATTTAAGGTCTTATCTTAACAATCCTGTTTGTTAAGATAAGATAGATTAGGCTCATCCCACAAGTTGATCTCTTTCCATTCTTTCTTTTTATAGGCTTAGTTTATAGGCTCTCTGCTGCGTCCTTCAGTCTTCTCTGTATGCTTATGTTTGGGTTTGCCGTCCCAAGAGCATGACACAGGTGTGCAGTACATATATATACCGGTCAAAGGTTTAGACACACTTTCCGATAGTGTGTCTAAACCTTATTAGGATTTAATGGCAAAGTGTGTCCAAATATATATAGTTGACACGATAAGAGTTGCTCATTTTTACATGTTAAGTTCTAAATGTTTTTGGTCTGTTTGTTGGTCTGTCTATCTATTTAAAAAGGGGAATCATTTAGTTGTATTTGAACAATTACTACCTCATATTTTGTTTGACATTAAAGAGCGATGAACAGGAAGAAAAAAATTAGACATGAAGGAAATTTTAACTCATGTCACATGTCAGCAGACCACAACTTATTCTAAAATCGGAGCAACCTATATTTCACACAAACCTCCCTTCTCCACCTGCTCTTTTCTCTACTTTTTCTGTGTTCTCCTATCTGTAATCCCCTTCTCATCAGAGATACAGTCGTGGAAAAAATTGTTGGTACCCCTCAGTTAAAGAAGGAAAAACCCACAATTCTCTCTGAAATCACTTGAAACTTACAAAAGTA
>JBAMHX010000006.1:17870018-17884728 GCA_037177515.1 Pseudomugil tenellus | reverse complement strand
TCTGGTACCATTCATCCTATGCTAACCCATACCAAGCCATCCCATACTGGGCTGTACCAAGCTGCCTAGTACCCACCATTCTGGTACCATTCATCCTATGCTAACCCATACCAAGCCATCCCATATTGGGCTGTACCAAGCTGCTTAGTACCCACCTTTCTGGTAATGTTTATCCTATGCTAACCCATACCAAGCCACCCCATACTGGGCTGTACCAAGCTGCTTAGTACCCACCATTCTGGTACCATTCATCCTATGCTAACCCATACCAAGCCATCCCATATTGGGCTATACCAAGCTGCTTAGTACCCACCTTTCTGGTAATGTTTATCCTATGCTAACCCATACCAAGCCACCCCATACTGGGCTGTACCAAGCTGCTTAGTACCCACCATTCTGGTACCATTCATCCTATGCTAACCCATACCAAGCATCCCATACTGGGCTGTACCAAGCTGCCTAGTACCTACCTTTCTGGTACCATTCATCCTATGCTAACCCATACCAAGCCATCCCATATTGGGCTGTACCAAGCTGCGTAGTACCCACCATTCTGGTACCATTCATCCTATGCTAACCCATACCAAGCATGTACATGTACACGCCCTCCCATACCAAACCATTTCTTAACGTCCAATACTGAGCTATACCTAGCAGTAGCAAGCCCTCTTTTACCATCCTGTACCAACCTGTTTCGTGCGATTCCGAACCGTTATGTACCAAGCTATCTAGGGCTGAAACAATTCCTCGAATTATTCGAGTATTTCAATTACTAAAAATCCTCGAGGCAAATTACCTGCCTCGAATAATCGAGAATTTCATTGTCATTGTCCCGCGCATCTGCCCACGTGATTTAAAAGAAAAAAAAATATATGTTACTCTACCATCACTGACCTTCCAGAACTCACTAACATAGACATTATGCTCACTAACAGCGATGTTCCGCCCGGATTGGGATTTCTGTTACACAACCCAGCATACCCGTGCGAAGCTAGCTAGCTATATGGTAATGCAGCCAAAACGAAGCGAGGATGGCCGACAGGAAGGTAATAACGGAAGAGCGTAAAGATAAAGAATCGCAACACAAAAGACAGAAACTGTCGAAGGTATGGGACCACTACACGCTAAACAGAGAGAAAAACACAGTGCAGTGCATTTATTGTAAAAATGGACTGGCGTTCCACAACAGTACGTCTTCCATGTTGCAACATCTTAGTAGGAGACATTCACTGTACACCGCGAGTTCGTCTGCCAGTCCTTCACCTCGAGTCAACGGGTAAATATTAATTTCAATGTGGGAAATTATTTACCCCAAATCAGTCATTTGTGCAGCAGAAAATGCAAAAGTCTGTAAATACTATACAAAAGGTAACTCTGATAATGATTTGGTCATTCTATCGTTTCCAGTACACTACAGACTCAAACTTTGGACAGCTTCATACAGAGCAAGCAGCCATTTTTACAGAGAGCGTCTTAAACATGCTCATTACAGACACTGGCAAGCTAGCAAAGGCTTTCCTGTGCAACGCTGCAACCTCCACACCATCAGAGCGCTTGTTTTCTGCAGCGGGAAACATTGCATCAAAGCGCAGGGCAAGTCTCAGTGCTGAGCATGTTGATATGCTCACTTTCCTTCATTGCAACCACAAGCTCGTCTACTAATAATAGAAATAGTTTTGTTACATATTTTGTAAAACAAGGCTAGCATTTGGTTGCATTGTTTAAATTTTATGCCTATTTTGAAGCTTGTTGTTTACATTTTAAAAGGTGAAATATAAAAATGTTCTTTTTGTCTTGTTTTTGCTAAACAAGAGTATCATTTTGCACATAATGCTGAGTTTTCATTAAGAACTAACAAGTGATACCTGATGCACTATGTCTAAGTTTTGGATTCTTTTCTTTAAGGAAGCAAAAGAAGAATGTTTTATGTTTTTGCACAGACATTCAGTATCATGTAGTAAGATATTACAGGTATGTTTAAAGTATCACAATAATTTTTGTTACTTGTTTCATAAGAAATACAGTTCTTTTTTTTTTACATTGTTTATTTTAAGCCTTATTTCAGACTTTCTGTTCATCTTTTTAAAAGGTGAAAACATTTTTCATCCTGTTTATGCTAAACAGAGGAGTCTAATTTTGAACTTAAGCACTACTTTCTACTTTTCATAGTAATTGCCTGGTGGTACGTATGCACTTTTCAAAAAACAAGTTTCTAAAGTCAGCTGAGAGAGGCATGTTTTGACATTTTTTACATGACAATAAAATGTTTAAAAATAGTTTATTTGGTGTATAGATAATCATTTTGTCTTTGTTTTAATGTAGCTCTTTAAGGAAGCTCAAGTCAAATTCTGATAAGTACTAATTGTCTTCACATTTTTTATACGATTACTCGATTAATCATGAAAATAATCGATAGATTAATCGATTACTAAAATAATCAATAGCTGCAGCTCCAACCATTACCAAGCCATATTGTATCGTCCCTCACTGATCCGTCATGTAGAAAGCTGAACCCTTGATGGAAGTGTTTTTTAAACTCACCTCTGGCCTGTTGAATCTCATATGGTTGCCCATGATGTGAAACTCCACAACTCTGGGGCCCCGGTATCCCTTCACCCTGTGAGCATTGAAGGGCAGTGGGTAGCCCAACTGGTAGCCGAGTGGCAGGGCGAAGACAAGGCGGTGCTCTTCTCCAAAGCGGTACAGCATGTTGAGCACGGTGCTGCTGGCTGTCTTGTGGGTCTTGAGGAACATGATGTGGGTGTGGGGTCGGCAGGACCCCAGGGAGGGCCCTTGGCCGTCAGAGGATGAGAAGATGGAATGCGAAGCTGGCTGGACGCTGCTGCAGAGCGAATGAAGGGAAGAGTTTTAACTGTGGATCATATTTCGTGTCAGACTATCCTGAAGAGAAGTAATCACATGATCCAACTATCATTTCCTGTGTTGGTTAAATTTGATCATTTTACGCAAAAATCAACAACATACAGTTAACTTCCTGGTTCTTCTGAGCTTAATTTGTTGTGGATTTTCTAATCAATCCACAAACTATCATATGAGCTGGAATAATTTAACCACACATATCATAGTATATAACCTATTTTAAAGACAAATCGACACACATGCATGATCTACTCAAAGACTTATCCAGCTAAAGTGAAAAACAGAAATGTTCCACAGGTTATAGTCAAAAGATAGCTTGATGGTTTTCAGTAAGGTCCCAATCATCTAATGAGGATTAAAGTTCCTTTAAAGTCCTGCTGTCTTTAAAATAATCTCCAACTTTTCTTCTGTAGTGTTGTGTTTCTTTGCTATTTCATTTTATACAGAGCTTAAGCAGAAAAATGGAGGTAAACACTGCAAATAGGTGTGTATATCTAGAAACAGAAAAACAGTAAAAGCAGTACCTCTTGTAAACTGGAGTGAGGTGGCACCAGTATGATGTGACTTGTCTCTTGATTTGTTTTTGTTCTGTTTCGGTACTTTGGCACCTGTATATGAAGACTCTACAGGTGCATGATCCTCAGACGTCTATGTCCTGCCTTTGACACTCTTGTTTTACTGCTTTTGTTTTTTATTCTTTTACTATTCTTATAGTCCTTTCCAATTTTGTTTTACATTTTATTGTTGTTTTAAAATACTTTTATGTCTTATGTTCAGCACTTTTTTTTTTACTTTTATTGTGTCAAAGTACTTTATAAATAAAGTTGAATCAAGCCATAAATCTGAACTACGAGGGGACAGTCTTCTTCTTGCTCAACTGATTTCCGTTAATGATCCTCATTTTAACAAATTAACAAGTGTCACTTGTCCTCATTAAATCAAACCGTGTAATGAGCCAGAAAACTATGATGTTGGACAGGAAACCGCTCTCAACAGACAAAACTTATGATGTTTTTCAGATGTGAAGCAGAATTTCTGCTTCTAGTTCAGTGAATCTTGATTGCAGGTGATGAACCTGCTTTCATTAGAGATATTTTTGTACATGCCGTCGAATGTATTGTAGTTTATGTTATAAGCAGCTGCTAAAGAAGAAGAAATATTGTACCTCTTGTTGAAGATGACGCCCAGCAGCTGGCCGGCGAAAGCAATGGCCACAAAAAGCAGCAGCGCTTTCCACATCCACACTGGACCCAACCGACCACATACTAACCATCGCAGCATCCTGGGAGAAGGGGGAGGAGTTATTTATGGTTATCAGTTTCTTCACATTCATTTAGTTTATTTTATTCCAGTCATTTTTTTGTTTTTCTTTTCCTTAACCTTTTAACTGCATTTGTATATTTTAAATAAAATTGCAAATAAATTCAGGATAAACACATGTAATGGAAAGCAGGTTTAATGATCTTTCACTGAACTTCTGGAACCAGAGCAAATCTCCTAATGTCCAAGTCTTTTCGCCCACTTCCTGCTATCAGCGGCCTTGATGAAAATCAGGATGTGCAACAGATGTTACGTTTCAATAGATACCGGACTCAATAACAACCAATGAAACAATTAAACACCAACACTGGTTAACCATTACTTCCACTCCTCTTCCCTTTAGTTTTCCGCTGAGTTGTTTATTGCGATCTGCACGGACCATCTTGAAGCCGCGTACAGACGAATTACAGTCTGGGATATGTTCCGTTAGCATATGGAGCTCGTCAGTTTTGTTAGCTAGCGAGCTAACGTTACCCATCACAACAGTTGGAAGAAACAATTTAAGTCTCCATCGTTTTCTCTCTGCCTCACTCCTGACCTGCATCCTCTTCTTTTTCTTTTCAAGCCCATTGAGATTTAAATTGTTATTTCACTGATAATATTGAAATTGGAGAGCATTATCAGTTGATCTTGGAGGGAAAAGTCTTCTTGCCACCACAACAAGTTTTAAAAGAGCAGAAAAAATATGCAGAAAATCTCCTGTATAGCACAGCTTCTTACCACCGTTAAAATTCTTCTTGGAAATTCTAAATTGAGAGCTCATGTCTTAAAAAAAGTCTATATAACAAAAAACAACAGTTAAGACAGAGCTACTACAGTTTGCAGCCAGCGAGCAGCTCATTCCAGAATGGAAAAAAAAAACCCATTAATTCCTCATTTTGGTCAGACAAGCTGTTTTCTGTAATTATTAATACTGAGATTTCTGTTATTACGTTTTCATTATTAGGGTTTTTGTAACAGATTAAATTCTTGAGGTCTTTACAACAAAAAGATCAGCTGGTATAAAAGCATCATCTCCTGACCGATCGGGTCCCTGGGAAACTAGTCTACGCGAGAAGAGAGTTTCAGGGACTGATGCAATCCATTTGATGAAGAAATAAAGTCTGGTCACTGGTTACCCAGTCTGTTTAGCTCCACTGGTGTTAGAACTAACATAATGTGTTTAATAATAATGGCATAACGGGAGAACCAGTCATTTACTGGAACCCACAACTACTTGTGTCACTATAGAGAGGAATTAATATTCCAAAACAAAACACACAATCCCTAAGGCTCCGTACTGGGGCCCCTATTGTTTAGCATCTACAAGCTCCTACTGCTTATTACAGGAAAAGTTCCCGGTTCCCGGCAGCCAGCAAGATATTTTCCTGCTGCTGGAGCTGTGATTGGGGATCGGAGAACATAACTAGAACCAGGGATGATATATGATACCTGGTTCATGCAACATTCTCACAAGCCTTAATAAACACATAAGTAACAAAAAACAAACAACCAAAAAAAACAACAACAACAAAAAAGATCAAGTTCTGCTTGACCTATTCAGTTATTTTCTAATGCATTAAAACAATCAAAAAATACTTTTCAAAAGTAAAAAAGTAACGTAATGAAGTATATTTACTACATAATTACAGTTAATGTAGTGGGAAAAGTTACGAGTTATACATAACCGGGTCTGATCCAGATTTCAATAGGAGATATCAGCAGGTTGGGTTTGATCATCCCAATTCGTTTATTGTGGGTTCCAGTCGGTAAAATTGGACTCATGCAAGACTTTTGTGTTGTAGTTCCTAATTTTACTGAAGTGTGCAGAATCTATACTTTTTGTTGGTTTTATTTTCCCTCCTGCCCAAACAATCTGCATCACTTCCTTCTTCTTCATGCTTTATTGCGGTTAGCAGACGTCACTTTCTGTTTTGTTGCTTGATCTTATGTTTACAAGTGAACCAAACCCCCACAGATATCAAGCGCTCCAGAGTTTGCTGCTTTAGTCTGCATGAGAGTGCGGTTGGTGTTCATACAGAGGCAAATTACTTGTACTAGTCCTGAAAGTGAAAGTTTGTTCAAAATGGAACAAACAACCACAGTGTGAACGTGCCCTTATTCAACACATCGCAATAAGCAATTGTTCAGATCATCTTATGACAGGTGAATAAAAGATTTATGATATTACTGATTAAAAATAATGTTCTTTTTTTCGTAAAGCCAGCAAAAATGATGATTAATTACATGAAAATAAAAAGGTATTTTTACAGTCGTGAAGTTGTTTTTGCTAGCAGCTTGTTTGATATGTGATGGTAACTAGACATGAGGTCATTCCTTCAGTCCGACTGCCACTAGCGTTGTTGCACATTGTTTTATAGTCTTCACACTGAGACCATCAATATAACTATATGACATGAAGGATACATTTCTATCAAAACGCAAAGGAGAAAACCTCTTAACTCCAAAGCTAATGCCCAAAATGCCTGGCATTTTATAAGGAAGAGGAGTTATTACAATCTAACGTTAGCTAAAACGCGCTACTAGCATGCGCTAAAAGGTCCAGCAGATATCTCTACAGGAGATTTTTGCAAGCGAAACCTTTTATTGGAATTATTTTTTAGTGTCCAGCTTCAGTCGGTAATGTTCAAACCAACAGATCAATCCAGAAATCTGGGTGTAACTTTGGATCGCGGGCTAAATTTTAAAAGACAGATTTAGGCAAACCAAAACAAATCAGTCTTTTAACAAGGAGAATGATGACTCAGCATGTTTTAGAACGTCTTCATTATCTGTTTTCAGTAGTGTTTATTACTTTCATACAGCTTTTACAGGTCTCACTAAAACATTACAAAGACAACGACAACTAAACCAGAATGCTGCTCCTCAAATTCTCCCAAACACCAGGAAAACTTGCTACATCTGTTTCTGGTTCTGGTCCACAATACAGATCTGGTATCCTGTTTCTCTACTATATGCAACTCATTATATGAACTTTTCTTTCTTTTCTTTGTTGATCTGAAAACGTTTTTCATTTTCAACAGATAAAATTCATCCAATGAGGTCAGACCCCAGAGGGAAGGAGGGACCACCAGATTCCCCCCCAGCTGTTTTAAATGGAGATCCACATGTGGAGACTCTGCTCGGAAACCTAAACTCTTCATCCTGTTCTTCGTCTTTAAGTGAACTGTTTACATTGGGGTTCAGCAGGATGACAGCAGATACGTTTTTTTTAGAATACTTTTCTTTAAAATGGGATTCTGACAAATATCTTCTGCAAGTGGCAGCTTGTTTTCAGTCATGCTCTAGGAATCTGCTTTATATAATACGCAGAAAAATATCTGCAAAAGACTTTTTCAGTTTCGTAGAAGATAAACAACATATCTGATGCTGTACTGAGATAATTAAACATCTCATGGAAAACATTAATTTATTTTTAATCTGATAGAGGCTTCAAAACGGTGTGGAATGTTCTCCCAGCGTATGTGTGTGTTCCCCCCACACACTCCGGCTTCCTCCCACCATCCAGAGACATGCAGGTTAGATTAAATGGATTAAATTGTTTCTAGGAGTGAATGCGAGTATGAAAGAAAGATGCGGACCAAAGCATCAGCTATGTAACTGTTAATGTTCATGTCTTTTTCCCTTTTTAGTTATTCTATGTTCAGTACTTGCTTGTTCAGCTGTTTCTGCTTCTATTAATAAGGCTTTGGATTTTTGATGACGGCCGGACCGTAGTAGAGCAGTGGTTTTATCAGGGGGAAGGTGTTTTGGGAGTCCTGTTTCAAGCCTTCTGACATTCTTTGACAAAAATCTTGTATACGCTTGTCAGCTATCCTGATCTTAACAGGCTGGTTCTACATATACAGTCTGTGTCCGAATGTGCACCCTATTCCCTACATAGTGCCTTATATAGGGCTCACGTCATTTTGTAGAGGGTCCGAATGTACTCTGGTAAAAAAGTAGTGCACTCAAAATTACCCACAATGCATCTTGAAAAGTAGTGAGCACTGATGGTCACTAGACGGGTCAATATAGACCACAATGCATTGCAGGCTGGAGCTTACAATGGCGGAAATGATACGAACATCAAAAACATTTAACAAAAAAACTATAAAGCATCATTTTTATCAATTTTTTTGCTGAATAAATATGATACAAAGCAAGAATAAAATAAAATATAAATAAATAAGACATTTTTACGTAAACGTAACTTTCAAGTCCGTTGAGGTTGCCATGGTTACAGCTGGTAGTCATGTGATAAAGTATTGAGCTTCGTGTCCGGATCGCAATGAAACTGAGGGAACTATGTAGTGAATGAGGGGTTAGGGCATAAGGTGCGCATTCGGACACAGCCACAATGTCTACAGCACAAGTTACCATGGTAACTCAAATAGACAATCATCAAGGTTCAGATCAGACTGTTTCTCCAGCAGTAGCTACCATGGTAACCCAAGTGGCCTTATTTAAGCCACGCTGATGAAACGTTACTCACTTTGATGAACCAGACGTAGGTAAACAAGTGATTTTATTTTATCTCTGCTTCATCGCTTATCTCTCAGGAGGAAGACAATGTTTATGCAGATTGAGGTGAAGGGAGATCAACACAACTTCCTGCTTCTCAAAAGCTGGACAAACCAGGTTTTCCAGATGCTATTTTAAAGCACGTGCTGTTAAACTGCTTTTTAAATCAGATAAAGGCTGTCTTTTCAACGTCAGGTATTATTGATTGAATTGCTTAATTACATTGTTTATCAGTTATCCATAAAATGATCCGGGAAGACACTTCAGTTCCTTGTGGGGGGTGTTGGTTTATCGCACCTGCTTCATTTCATCTGCTGGAGCTCAGATCGATTATTAAAGCTGCTTGTTTGTTAAAAATGTTTTTTAATAAATCAAACTTTATTCAGACAACCGAAGCGGCTCTAAAAGCACGATCTGACACATGCACGAGCTCACATCAGCACCGCACAGGAACGATACCTGGAGGAGGGCTCAGGGGGACCGCGATACTGGACCGGAGCTATAGGACCGTATGGGACCAAAAGCGCGTGCAGGCCTGGCTCTGGCAGATTGAGCAGATCAGTGTTAAAAGGCCTGAGAGAGCGAAGTCGCCTTCACCCTCCTCCTCCTCCTCCTCCTCCTCCACTGAACCTCCCCCATCGCAATCATTGTATCCACCTCGAACCTGCAACTTCTCCACCGGGCTTTATGCCTCCTTTATGTCTCGCGCCCCACCGGTTACAGACATTACCTGGCTCTCCGTCTGAAAAACATCGTGGTGTCCCCAGGTCGGTCTCGGTGTTATTGTTCGGCTGCAGACAGCTCGGAGCATCTCGAGACGTTCAGCTGCGGCGGATCTGGACCCAGTCCAGGCCATGGACTACGAGCTGCCCCACGGACCCGAACGGAACCTAGATCGGACCGTGAGATGGAGACCCGCCAATGATCGTAGCTCAAATCCTCCTTATCAGCATCGAAGAACCAGCGGACAGCCAAGACCCACCCATCGCAAGGAGTCCAGTGAGAGAGAAACGCACTTCCAGCGGTTTTCAAAGTAAAAGCCTCTAAAAACGCGTTTCTGGTTGGATGAATGGGCTTTCAATGGGCGGTTCAGCTCTGTTCATTTGATTCGGATTAGTTTCACTCAGTTCCTAGTTTGGAACTAACTGATTTAAGTATTGAAAAGTAAAATGTATTCAGTGTTTTTAAAGGCTTTTTTAAGAAAAAAATTTTAATAACTGAAACATTTTAATGAACCATTTATGTACTGAAACTTTTAAATGATCAGTGTGAATACAGTCTGCTTGTTACTCCACTAAAAGTAAGAATATGGTTTTGTTCTAAAAGACGTAAGAATAAGAAAATAGTTTGTTTTTGATCAAGTAAGTGAGAAGACTAATCTGCAACAGCACAGTGATATATACATAAGGGGGATATCTGTGTTTTTTATGTGTAATAAACAATTAACCGTGTTAGGCTATTTCATTTTTTTTTTTTTTTTAGAAACTTTGAGTGGTGTGGGACGCAATTTGGTCCAAGACTGCATATACAGTAAATATATACAGAGTCTCCATTACGTCATCCGTAGGTTTCTGATGAGAACAAATGCAGCTTAAATATTTCAAACAACTTTTTTGGCATCATGTCTGTGCGGTCATCCCTGAAAATACAAGAAATGGACAGAGAGGTGGAGTTCAGAGTTTTGAGCTATGAGGTGGATAACTGACATCTATCAAACTCCAAAATGCCTTTAGCGAAGAGCTAACTGAGCTAACTTGAATCAAATGGGAGCTAACTGGCTAACCGAGTTAGACATGCTCTTATCCATCTAAAAAACGCATTTGAGCTAACCCTTTCACCATTGTCATGAAAGTAAACTTGACTAATAAACCTAAAATGTTTTTGTACCGGGCAGTAAACATGTTTCATTCTGTTATGAAGTTTGTCTCTTTAACATGGGAGTCTGTGGGGATTTTCTTTTTTTCAGAGGGGGGAAACTGCAAGTTTTCACTTTTCCGCATCAGCTTAATTTTTGCCAAACAGAGGCTGCCATTTGGATTTGTTTTGTATCTTTAAGCACTCCATGTTGTATACATTTTCATACTCTCACAACCTAAATCAGTCATCCATGATGATAACCTCCCATCCCACCACATCTTATAGTTGCTCTACTAGATGGATAAAGGGATCAACATAGCTGTCAGAGATGTGTTTAACTTCCTTTAGCTATAATATGACATGTAAACATCTGTGTTGGTGAGAAAATTCTGTATTACCCAATCCAGATTAGACACAGCTATTTAGAGATTTATTACTCTGTTATCTTCAATGATTCACCCTTTCAAGCAGAATGTTTCTAATTTCTCTCTCCAGCAGGTCATCACTGATTATGGATACAAACATTGCGGACTTTTGAATTTACAGATCTTTTTTAATAAGCCCTAAAAGCCCTAATACATAAAGATCTAGATAAAGCTAATCATTTCAAACCTCCTGCCGTCTTAGCTTATCTCCTGAACTTGTGGACATTGATCAGCTTTGTCCAGCCTGAATTCTGCTGCTAGTTGTTGATTAATCTAGACAAGCTCTTAATGAAACAGTGAGCTGTTCAATTAATTGTAATCAGACAAAATCAATAATAATTTGAAATAATCTGTCTTTAGAGAAAAGATCATACTTAGATGAAGCTTTTGGAAGAATATGGTTCTGTAAAGAAATGAACAAGGACCTAGTGAGGAAAAGTTTAACAAAGAGGCCACAGTGATTGAGCTCATCCAGAGCGAGGATCAGCCTTGACTCCATATTTAGAAGTCTAATCACTTAACCAGTGTCTTTGTTAAGGAGGTTAGGGAGCATGGCACCACCTCCCACTGTCCTGCACACACCCATCTGACCTAATCCAACCAACGAGAGCTGACCAGCGCTACTCAGACATTTAAGTGTCGGTAAACATCAGTCATTGCATTGTCATACAGACACATCAGAGTAAAAATGCTAATGCTATTCTTACACAAAGTGGAAGAAACCAAAGCAGATCTGACACAATGAACTGGGCCACATGACTGGAAGCTCTACGGTCAGAACTGGATTTTCCTGTCCTGCTTATTGAACAACTTCCTCTTTGTTTTACCAGTACAACATGTTCCTGATGGCGGAGTGCTGTCTCAGAGCTGGAGGAGCAGAAGGACAACCTTGTGTCAGCAGAGCCTGCATTGTTCCACCTGACTTGCAAACACATAAATACTTTCATTGTGTTGTGTCTAACAGCAGCTGCAGCTTCTGCATGTATTGCATGTAGAAATAAGAAACAATGCTTTTAACGGATGTTTGGACCCCCATTTTAACATAAACACCATACAAAAGTACTATTTTTACCAGGACTAAAAAAATGAAAGCATTAAAGCACATAAATCTAATAAATTTTAAAAAACACACACACATTACCCATAAATGACAAAGTTATTTGCCATGTTAAAAATCTGAATTTCTATCAAGGAGCTGAAAAACCACTTATTTATATATTCTGGCTGTTTTACAACTTTACATTTAGAGCCCTGCAAAAACTAAAATCTAGATTAAACATCTCAAATCAAGGACACATATGCTTATTTTTTTAAACGTAAGACAATTATTCTTACTTAGAAGACTTTTTTTAAAAAGATTTTTTTACTTGTTTTAGGAATTCTTGACAGGTTAATGTTCCTTAAAATAAGATCAATTATCTGCCAACAGAACAAGAAATTTTATGTTATTTTAAGGAAAATAAACCTAATTTTGTAGTTTTTTTCTTGTTTTTTTAAAGTCAGTTTTTGTAGTGAGGATACTACAGGATAAAGCATTTAACATGTCATACAATGAATCGCTGTTGCAAACACCAACATATGTTTTCTTGGGGGTCATGGCTCCTGATTCAAGGGTGTACATGTTCCTTGTTCAAAAGACAACATTCAATGTTTTTGTGTTTATTTCATCCACATACAATGGAGCAGGACTTCAGGGTCAAACCCACAAGAAATAACTTCCTTTACTCCAATCTAAAGTGGAAGGAAATCATTATCACGGTGTGTTTCTCCATCCAGAGTTCATGAAGTTTTTTAAAGATATTTTTCTCAGCTTCCTGGTTAAGAATATAATTACACTTTTTAATCTTACCTGTGTTCATCGTGACTGGATCATTTATAATATGTCATAGTTTTAAATGTAAACTCTGATGCATCTAGCAGAAATAGATTTTAATAACAGACTATCCACAACACAAGTTATTAAAAGTTGGTAAAGAAACAGTTTGAAAATAAAGGTTTTCTGTTATTCTCAGTCTTTAGGCAGCAGGACACCAAACAGTGACTTTTGCTTCTCACTGAGTCTTATTTTCTGGTCACAATGTTGCCCTGATCAGAGAAAAGACCTTAAATTTCACATAATCTACTAGATTTAGCAACAGCACTTGTCTCTGGGTTCCTTAGCTTAAAGTGGGGTAATAAATATTACCTGTTGCACCACATTTATCTGGATAAAAACATAGATGTATGTAGAATTAAGAGTCGGACCAAGTTTAATGTTGTGTTGTTAGAGAAAAAATCCAGTCTTTCCCTCACGGGGGTGCAATCTATATGAAGTAAAGGTCGGAGTTCAGATTCAATTCAATTCAACTTTATTTGTACAGCACTATTTCATGACAATGTCGTCTCAAGGCGCTTCACAGAGATCTGCCAATTCAAAAAATAGCCTTATATAGTGAACCAGCTAGATTGTATCGAATCTTGACTTCAATCCAATCTTCCATCCTGAGCTGCATGAGGCGACAGTTGGGAGAAAAACTTCCTTTTAACAGGGAGGCAAAACCTCCAGCAGAACCCGACTCAGGTAAGGCAGCCATCTGCCTCGACTCGCTGGGGTCAGAGAGTACAGGAAAGACAGATTAATATACAGATACTGTATATTACATAGTACTGGATTCTGATTCAGCTGTAGAGGTACAAAAAAGCTTTATGCAAAGCTTGTCATAAAAATTTACATAAACATAATTGTGTTTGAAATTATTGTTGCTACATAGGGGTGGTTTTTAGAGATGAATACTTCCTGAACAGCACATTAAAACCACATCACTTGACACATTTCAGACACAGAATCTGTTTCCGTGGTGACAATATGTTGAGAGATGAGGTTTTATTCACATCCTGTTTGTCTTCATCAAAACTTCCTGTGGCTCTGTAGTCACTCGCCATTTTCATAGGTTAGGATGTCAGAGATGCAGTACAGAAACAGCTGTCACTCTACTTAAATAATGGAACTTAATCATTGAATGATGTTGAAGGAGATTGTTTATTACTTTGGAGGCACAACAGCTCATATTGTAATTATTGCTTGTTTATTAATGATTGAAATTATTTTAAAAAATCTCTCTAATACATTTAGGCATATTTTACCAAAGTAGCCTACTTGCAGTACGATCGAGGTTAATGTGTGTTGTAAGTTTGGGGTTACTACATATAACAGTATAGTCAAAATAAACCTACACATAAGAATTATTTTTTAAACTGTTTAATAGTTTTTTCAGTGTTGCAATTTCCAGACGGTCCCTGCGCAGTCGGGCATTAGCAGGCGCTTCAAAGTGATACAGCGCATGGGACAGCTTGTTTGAGAAAAACATGATTATAGCCTGCTGTCTACCCTGCTGTGATAGCTATGAGGTGTCAGTTTGGTGGAAACAATACCCGATGATAAGTTATTGATTCAGAAAATCAGGAAATATCTCTCTAGCTTTCCAGAAACTATGTCCCTATAAACATCATTTCTTTGAAGTACAACTTAATCCCATTGAGACATTTCTCTGCTCAGCAGCTGTTTCTTCATTCATAAACCAATATGGGTTATTTGCCAACTTTTCACTACAAAACGTCACAATATAATTATAATATAGCCTAATACGTTTGACGCATTTACATTAAAACTATATATATATATATATATAGATAGATAGATAGATAGATAGATAGATAGATAGATAGATAGATAGATAGATAGATAG
>JBAMHX010000006.1:17841588-17853200 GCA_037177515.1 Pseudomugil tenellus | reverse complement strand
CGATCTTATTTACTTATATATAGTACTTTTACTGTGGCTGGACACTGTGCTTCCATTAGACATTAAAATGGATCAATCTGTTATTAATTTTGTGGGACTGAAATAAAAGTAAAAAGTGTGACCACCAACCCGGTTCTCTCCTACATCAGAACCAGAACTAATATCTGCTCCAAATAGTTCCAGTTACTGACGGGAAACTGCTTTCTGGTCACTGGGAGTGTGTTTTTCCTGCCTAACTGTGTGTTTTCTTGGTGGACACCCACATATTGGTCCAGAGTGAAGACCTGTCCCTCCGCCAGCCGGTTCGGTCGGTACGTGTCTCCTTTGCTGACGTCACAACCCACCACCGTCAGAGCGGAAGGAAAAAGGTTCAGGTTCCCGATGTGGTCCGAGTGTCCGTGAGTCCCCACGACCACATGGACGTCCCCGGGCTCCACACCTTTGTCCTTTAGTGTCTGGAGGAGGAAGTCTCGGTCCCACGGACCCCCGGTGTCCACCAGGACCACTCTGGGTCCAGTTATCAAGGAAATGGTTCCGTCCGCTTTGAAGTTGCCGTCGGTCTGTGGGATGCAGTACCCGACTTTAAGGACGGAGACCGAGTACGGCTGACCAGGGAAGTCCAACTGGGTCTCTGGCAGACGGAACCTGTGGGGCTGAGCAGAACTCTCTGCAGAATCCATCAGGTCTGAGCATTGGGTCTGAACCTGCAGCAGAAACGGGTTCTTCTTCTTGTTTTTCTGCTGTGACTCAGTGCTGCCCCCTTCAGGTCAGATCCGTTTTTTTCACCTCCACCGAAGAAGTCATGTTTTTGGTTTGTTTGTCTGTTTGTTTGCAACATAACTCAAAATGTTACGGACGGATTCACGGGAAATTTTCAAGAAATTTCGGTTCTGGTACCAGGAACAGATTATTAAAATTAGGAGACATAGAAAGCTACTGGAAGCTGAACGCAAGTAAAAACAAAATGTGCTCAGAGAGGCTGTAGAGGATAAAACAGTCACAGTATGATCATTTATTTCCAACAAATTGCTTGTTTTTACTCAGATATGTGCATAACCTGCCAAATTAAACAAAGTCACATGAAAGCAAAAGAAACACTCTTCTGGATTTTGAATAATGATGATAATAATAAAGTAATGTTTATACACTACTGTTTGTTTTGGGGAAACAGAGCAAATATTTCTCTGTTCAAATACAGTTTAGTCATGTTTACAAGTGGCTGACAAATATTTCTTCCCTTTTTTTAAAAAAATAACTGTTTAGCATGTCCTTGAAAAACGATGGTTTATTCTGTAATAATGTTTTGTGTTCAGAATTTTTTTCTTTACATACAAAAAGAGAATGAAAAAACATTTTTTTTCCTTATCATTATAGTTGGTTAGTTGATATAAAACAAAAATCCTTTATAGGATTTTTTTACATATATTTATATGATATAACCAGTGAATTAATTTATTAAAGCTGCATTCCTACTTTAAACTTTTACCCCTTTAATCAGTTTATTTTTATTATGTTCATTATTAGTAGTACATGTTCGGTCTGAAGATGTTATCCTGCTATGTTTAATCTTTCTGTTTGTACATCTTTCATTCAGCAATAAACTTGCTCAAATTTGCAAACAGCACCTGACTGGATGAGAATCACAGGAAAACAGATGTGTGTATGTTTCTGTTCAGGTTTGATCGTGTTTCATTTTTATCTAATGGAAAGATAAAAAGTGTGTAACACTGAATTACACAAAAAGGTTTCAAAAAAATAAACGAAAGAAATGAAAAGAAAAAAATACATTTTGTCTGATATGTTTCAGAACCTTTTGGACAAATAAAATATAGAAGAGTAATACTGAAATGTAACTGAATATTCTCAGTTTCAGTTCCTCAGTATTATTTTACCAGAAAAGTACTACAAAAACTGGCTTTAAAAAACAAGAAAAAATACAAAAAATTAGGTAAATTTTTCTTGAAATAAGATAAAATTTCTTATTCTGTTGGCAGATGATTTATATTATTTCAAGGAAAATTAACCTGTCAAGAATTCCTAAAACAAGTAAAAAAAATCTTTAAAAAAAACAACCAAAGGAGAATAAATATCTTAAGTTTTAAAAAATAAGCATATGTGTCCTTGATTTCAGATGTTTAATCTTAGATTTTAGTTTTTGCAGTGAAAGGAGTGACAAATGCATCTGTATGAATAAAAGACAGACTTGGAGCTCTGCATGAGGACCGGGGTAACTTTTACAGATGGATTAAAAGCACATGAAACACAGGAAGAACCTTTTACTCGGCGACAATCCCTGCATTAAGATATCATAAAGAGAAAACCGGATCAGTTCGTAGGGTTGAGATGTTGGCAGTGATGGAGGCTTTAAACTTTAAACTTTATTTATTTGTAAAGCGCTTTTCATGCCGTACATGATTAAAATCAACTCATTTAAAACACACAAACATTAGCACACACACAGGTATATATGCACACAGAGACAGACCACCCATACTCACCCACACACCTAACCCTAACCCACAATAAAATTTCAAATACAATAAAAGTAATTTAATTAAAAAGCTAAATTAAAAAGGTGACTCTTTTAAAAACATCAACGGTCTCTGCGGCCCTGAGGTCCTCTGGTACGCTGTTCCAGTCGAGGGCCGTAATGGTGGAAGGAAGCCTCACCGTATGTTTTAGTTCTAACCTTAGGAACAGATAAAAGGCCCGTATGGACCTCAGGGTCCGTGAGGGCTCGTACCTAAAAATGAGTTTTGATAAATAAGAAGGCCATTAAGACATTTATAAACAACTAAAAGAATTTTAAAATTCATTGTGTTACAGACAAGACTGGATCTGTAAATGAATGAAGCAACATTTACGCTAAAAAAAGCAAAATAAAGTAAAAAGTATCTGTTACTTTTATGTGGATCCCAGCTCATCTGGATGTCACTGGGAATGAGATAGTGGACAAGTTGGTAAAGGGGAGCATAAAATTGGGGGACATGGTAACAGCAAGCAGCAAAGCAACAGTAAAATCTTTTATCAAAAACTACATTTTAAAAGTATCATGTAGACATTTTGTATTCAACTCAGGAGAAGGTGGGCAAGGTACCAGCAGGGAAACACACGAGATGAACAAATCATCACAAATTGGACACACTGGCTTAAATAAAACACTGAAATTAATTAGAAAACACCCAACTGGTTTATGAAATCATTAGAATGCAGGTGAACCTGTCAAACACGTACTGCTTATCTGTGTAAAGTTTGCAGCAGAAAGAACTAAATTAAAGGAAGGATTAAGGAAGTTTCATACAACGGTCATATAAAAAGGAAAACCATGGAATATTTAGCATGCTACTTAGTATAAACCGATCTAATAAATATAATAAATAATACATTTAATTTATATATCATATATCATCAATATATAATAAATGTATCTCTGTTTAGGATCACACTCCTGCATAATATGTGGAGGCAATACACCTTGCAGTCGGTTGCCACCCGCCATTAAACCACAGAAGAAGAAAAGCGGAACATTTGAAAGTGGTGGAACCGGTAGGACCTCTGTTTGTGTTGCACACTGCAAGCAACGTCATTTCCAATGGCTGCAGAAACAGCTGAAGCATTGAAGGGATCATCGTTTATGGATCCCTTCAAAGGCTTTCTGTTGGCGTATTTTATGCCAGAATCCTGCTACGATGAATTTTTCCTGAATTTTAACTTTCTTGACGGTAAGAGGCTCACTTCCGGTTCTGTTTGTTGTTGTGACCTGAAGACGCTAACCGGGTTAGCCTACACTTCCGGATATTTAGTAGATGTTTAAACATTTTCTCCGAAACAAATAATCTGTTTGCTTAACTTTTTACTAAAATAATAATAAAACCATGTCACACTAAACTAGCTGACACGATATTGATTTAAAAAACATTTTAGCATTTTATTGATCTCAATAGTGTCCAAGTTATATCCAGAGTAAGAAGAAAGAAGCTCCAAGTTAAAGGAAGAAACTGATCTAGAAACCAGACTTTTAAACCCTGGAACGTTGTAAATTTGTATTTTAATACTTTTCTGTGTATCTATAGTTTGTTTATTTGTCTAAATGTATGAAATGTATTCCCATTTCGCTCATATTCATGACACCAGATTCTTTACATGGTCTCAGATTAATGGAGATTTCTGACATTTACTATTTTAGTCATGACCCTCAGTTTTATGGATCTGCTTCTGCTGTAGACCTTGAACAGGTCTTGAGTTTCTCAGGTAGTTTCCAGGTAGTAAAACTACCAATCAGGTCTGTAACATTGGAGTGCTGATAGACTCAGATCTGACTTTCAGCAGAAACATCGAAGCTGTAAATATGAAGATTTTTACCATCAGAACTAAAGGTTTAGTCTCCCAGTAAGACCAGTAGAAACTCATCCATGCTTTAATCTCCAGTAGACTGGATTACTGTAATGGTCTTTTAACAGGACTTCCCAAAAAGAGAATACAACATCTGCAGCTCATCCAGATGTTGCTGCTAGAGCTTTAACTAGAACTAAGAGATCTTTACCCTGGTTTCCAGTCAGATACAGGATAGATTTTAAAACCCTGCTGGTTGTTTATAAATCCCAGAACGGTTTATGACCAGAATACATCTATGATATGTTCAGAGAATATAAACCAATCAGAGCTCTTAGATCCAAAGACTCGGGTCAACTAGTCCAGACAAGAGTCCAGACTAAACATGGAGAAGCAGCATTTAGCTGTTATACTGGAAACCAGTGGAACAAACTGCCAGTAGAGAAAAAACTTTTACCACATGTAGAAACGTTTAAATCCAGGTTAAAAACATTTAATTTTTCATGCAGCTATGAATAACACCTGCACAAAAACTTTTTATTTATGTTGTTTTTAATGATTTTATTATGATTTTTACCGTTTTTATTCTCTTTTTTTAACATCTGTAATGATTTCGATTTTTTTATATAAAGCACTTTAAATTGTCCTGTACATTAAACTTAATTTGCCTGGTTTTCAGGATCACCTCTGTGTCTGGCGTAGTCAGTCCCAGTGTTTACATGTTGTCATGGCAATGCCCGAAGCTGGCATTTGCCCTGTTCTTCGTTTTCTTTGTTTAAATTTAATCTAATATTATTGAGAAATGTTATAACAAACCCTTTATGGTATTTGTGAACGTTCTTGTCACTGTTCTGCTTCAAAAGAAGGGACTTGTAAGTCATTCGACTTGCTCGTAAGCTGTTTAATTAAGCGCCAAAAGAATAAAACGACAACTGAGACGTAGAGAGGATTGTCTGCCCACTTTAATACCTCTCTGCCAAACCTTTTGGGCTGCTAGCATAGCTACAACCAGACTGTAGTGAATTCTAAATGAATATTTTATTGCCAGTGAAATAATAATCATATATTAAGATTCCCGAGTTTCATCCATAACTCTGTATTTCGCTCTGTTTTGCTGTAATTGTTTTCTTTCTCTCGACTCTCGTCTAGTTCCATGTCTGAAGATTGTCCTGAGCAAAGGTCTGGGCATCGGCATCATCCTGGGATCAGTCATGGGTAAACTACTCCTCTTCCTCGCAGTAAACATCAGGAGAAAAACAGCCAGGAAGAGTTTCTGATCTCCGCCAGCTCATTTTGTTTCTCAGCAACAGCAGTAATGTCGCTTTGGGGCATGTTTACCTCTCAGATGATGGTTCATAAGATAATTGGCTGTTTTTTTTATTTAAAATATGTATTTCAAGAATTCTTGAAATATAGTTTAAAATGGAGAAACTCCGCGTTCGGGGATATAATGGTTTCATCGCGGCCGCCGCCTGATATCCTTCATGTGAGCTCCAACAGTTTTTATAATTGTAATTTGATACTCACATCTGTTTAGGTGCCCAAGCGGATGATCTGTATCGAATTTCACGGTTTTCGGATTCATGGTTTCTCCACCAGGTGACGCTTTATGCACAAAAAATCTGATTTTTGGCTAAATCTCTGGAACTATTTGTCTCATTGACCTCAAATAAAGTGCAAATAAAAGGTCATGACCTCAGGATGTGTCCTGTCCTGATGTTATAACGGGCTGGTTCAAAGTTTCAACACCAGGTGGAAATTTGTGACTTAACATGTGCAGCTTTATATTATTGCAAAGATCTAAATGGAAAAAGATGTCCCACTCCTTACTACTTTGTGTCTCAGAAAGGACTACAAACATGTTTGGGGTTATTTTAGGTGGGAGAAATCAGTCACACTCCTTTTTGGCCAAATCAATAGAAATAGGAGGCATCAGGTGCAATAAGATGAGTGGTTATTTTTACAGTTTTTATACATATATATCTATATATAACAGTTAATAATAATAGTAGTTAACACACTTCCTTTGTATGTTGTAACTTTATATATTTACTACTGTGTATTTAGGTCAGTCATGGTGGTGGTACTTCGAGAGCTTGCTATTTTCTCAGATGGAACTCACTATAAAAAGTTTGAGAACCACTGATCTAGAGGATTGGGGGCGTTCGGGGATTTACCCCTACCCATCAGGCCTTGTTTGTTTATTGTTTTGACAAGATTTTTATCTTTATATTGAGCTGGGCATGTCTAACTCAGTCGCTAATTTAATGTGTGTCACACTTTTTCATCCTCATGGTTGTGTGTTGACAGTGCTTTATGCAGAAAGGCTTGTTTATTTAGGGATAAAGACCACTGGATTTAGTCATTTCTGCTTTAAATTTTCTCACTCGGAGGAATATGATGCCTGTTCTTGAATCATGACACCCAGAACTATACTTCGGTAAACAGATTAAATTTCCAGGGTTGTTGTCAAGGACCTTGAACCCTTTTGATATGAATACATGAAGCTAAAGGTGCAGCTACAGCTGGCCAGGGTCTCTATGAAGACAGCTCATTCTCCCACCAGTGTTACTGACACACAGACTGGCAGTGATGAGGCGGAATATAAGTGACCATCCCTCGGTTATCTAGCTGCTCTTCACCCGAGTCCCATTAATTTCCATCATAAGGATTAGCTCCACATGCTCCAGAGTATCAGGTGTTGACCTCTGCTGCTCATCTTTGACAGAATAAATAGATATTTTATGATTTGCTATTTTTTAAAATATTTTATCTTGTAATCTCTTTATTTAGAAATATTTTACCTCTTATTTTCCACCTGCTTTTATTTTTAGTCTTATTATTTTGTAATTTATTTGCTTGTACATGGAAAAATGTTTTTTATCCTATTTATCTTTTTTTTTACGACATTTTAATTTAATTTTTTTTTTCTATTTCCAGTGAAGTTGCCTCAGATTTTAAAGCTGATGGGAGCGAAAAGCGCCGACGGACTGAGTTTCAAATCAGTGCTGCTGGAGCTGCTGGCCATCACTGGGACCATGGCCTACAGCATCACTAACAAGTTCCCCTTCAGGTTTCGACACATTCATGCTTATTGATAGTGATTGTTACGCGCGTGCGTGTGTGTGTGTGTGCGAGTGTGCGAGCGAGCGAGCGAGTGAGTGAGTGAGCGAGTGAGTGAGCGAGCGAGTGAGTGAGCGAGTGAGCGAGTGAGTGAGTGAGCGAGTGAGTGAGTGAGTGAGTTGGTGGAAGGAAGGAAATGAATAAAATAAACTGCAGTTAACATGTTGATGTGTCCAGTGCGTGGGGAGAAGCTCTATTCCTCATGCTGCAGACGGTCGCCATCGGCTTCCTCATCCAGATGTACGGAGGCAGGACCAGCAGAGGTGCGAACAAGACCAGACTGGGCTGAGCAGAACCACGGTTCCGGTTCTGGTTCTGTACTTTTATCTGGACGTGGCAGATGAGTAAAACTGCTTCTGGTTTCCTTCAGGTTTCTTGTTTCTGGTGGTGTATTTCAGCCTGCTGGGGGTCCTGCTCTCCCCCATCACCCCCGGCTCACTCATCACCTCCCTGCAGGCCTCCAACATGCCGGCGATCATCGTTGGCAGGGTAATTAACGCGGCGTTGCTATGGTTACGCCACAGCTAGACGTTACAGGCTAATTAGTGTTGTTTTCCCAGCTGATCCAGGCCGCCACCAACTTCCACAACGGACACACGGGACAGCTGTCGGCCATCTCCGTGTTCCTTCTGTTCGCCGGGTCGCTCGCTCGCATCTTCACCTCCGTCCAGGTAAGAACTAAAACCTGCTCACGTCTCGCATCCCTCCACAGAAAGGCGAGCCGTCATGAGCTGTGTGGTTTCAGGAAACGGGAGACTCGCTGATGGCCCTCACCTACGTCATCTCCTCCACCTGCAACGGTATCATCGCCATGCAGGTCCTCTACTACTGGAACAGCTCGCCAAAACAGCAGAGGAAGAAGATGGAGTAGGGATGAAGGTAGCGCTTTGTGTTGAGCCAATCAGAAAAGACTTGTTGGTAACGTCCTCGTGGTGGACAGCTGCTGGCGTTGACGCCTGAAATGGACCCAGATTCCTGACATTCCTCAGTGAGGTCAGCATTCCTGATTAGTAGGATCAATATTTCTGGAATTATCTTCAGAAAGTTTTGGTCTGACATGATTTTTTGGTTTTAAATAAATATAATTTCCCTTCTCTGACTTTTTCTGAATGTGAGGTCTGTTGGTGTCGGAAGCAACATGCTGAATAAATTCATCTTCAGATGTTTTCATTCTTCTTCTCTGGTGGAAAAACAGGTTTTTAACATCACACGTTTGTTTTTATTCCACCTGAAAAGTAAAAACTTCCAGCTTGAGTTAAGATTTTGAAATGTCACCTAAATGCTGCGAATATTAAAACACAAACTTTACTTTTATTTATAGATTAATTTAACACAACGTTGATGCTAAACATAGAAGTAAAACATTTAAAAATACAATAAAATGCAGAGAAATCAGAATCAATAGTAGTAATATGAAAAACAAGCCAGGTCATTATTTTATTTATTTATTTTTTTAGAGACAGACTTATTTAATTTAGAATGGCAAATAAATCGAAATATACATATAACAAAAATAAATACGTAATATTTTACACAGTATAACTTAGAAAGATAAGTGAGAGAATAGATGATACACAATAGAGCGCTGTTATCCGGTCAGTAAGCGACTCCAACGCTGTTGGCCAACTTACTGTTGTAAAAATATTACAGGAACCTTTTTTTACCGGAGTAAAGCAAAACCCCGTTTAAATGACAACACTGAGAGAAAAAAGTTTTGTTGAGTTCTGGCCTCGTTTACACCGTCATTAGTTTTGGGTCAATAAAACTGCAAAGATTTCACAGAGCGAAACTTTACTGGGATGATAAATGAGTCCCGTCCGTGTAAACTGGAATCTTTAAACACAGGTAAAAGCCTTTTTTTTTTACCTGTGACAAGCACAACAGTGCATCTCTACGCCTTGTTTGTGCTATTACATTTTATTTTATATGAAGTTTTTGTAATCTGAAATCAATCATAGTTTTAATAACTTTAGTTTCCTTTTTTCTTGTTTTAATTTGAAATCATGGTGTTTTAACGTTTCTGTAAAGTACTTTGAATCACCATGTTATTGAATTTGCTACAAATCTGCAAAATATGTGACCCATCAGAATTTATATAAAGTCTGCAGGAGACACTAGTTTACATTTATACATATGTGCATCTTAAAAGACGGTCATGGACTTAAAAATACTTGTTTAAAAACAATGAGAGTGAAATAATTAAACATGGAATTAAAATCTGACTTCATCACTTATGTCGCTCTTGTGACTATTTCTGTTCGCCATCTGAATGTGTGACTTTACTGTCCCTTCATTATGATGAAGTCAGAGGGACTAATTAAGATGTTATTCATCTTCTAAATCTTTTCAAGCCCTCACTTGTCTTGTAAAACCTGTGACTGAATAAATACTGGACAGCGCGTACGTCACGTTACACATAGGTTTCTGAAGAGTTGATTTGAAGCCAATAGGTGAGTCCTACCGTCGCCATCTTGGTGTTTCGTCATTATCGGAAAATCCCAAAATGGATGAAAAGGTAGAGCTGAGAGGCTCCGTCATGGTGGAGCCAGCAGGAAGTGCGCAGCTGTAACCAGTGATAGCGCTCTAACACACATCAATCAAAAGAACACGCCTCTAAACTTGAGATTAAAATAACATTGAAACCAAAATGTTAGAACCCCCCATGAAAATTGGACCTATTAAACCGAAAAAGTTTTTGGAGCCACTTTGTAAACATGTTTATTTCAGCTTGAAATCATTTAACATGGGAGTCTATGGACATTGCTCTCTATTGCAGCCTCTAGTGGTGGAGGGGGGAACTGCAAGTATTTCCATTTCCGTATTGGCGTCACCATCGGCAGCCAGAGATTACCGCCTGTGTGAAACATACAGGCCTAATAAGCAAAGAAATAGACTAGCAGATTCTAGTTAGACAACTTTTGTTATAACAGAACATCTGCATGTTTTTTATTATTTGATCTTTTGAGGTAAAAACCTTGAATAATGTTTATACAGAGATGCTGCAGACGCTGTCTGAATGAAAAATAAAAGAAGTTAGCCCACATAGAGGAAAACAGTGTTCAGATAGAGACATCCGTGTTGAGAACAAGATGTTTGTATTAAAGTTTATTTGTAAAACAGAAACAATAAGATGACAAACTAGGATTAAAATCTTCCTTCATCGTATTAAGAAACTTGTAAAATCTATTTTATACTTATATAAATATATAAAAAATATACATACATATATACATACGTGTGTGTGTGTTTAACTCAGCCTAAGGGGGGAGGGAGGGAGGTGAGAGGGGGGACGTTAACGTGTGATGATATGGGAACGTGTACGTGTCTCCGGTGTAACGTAACGGAGAGGAGGCGATGACAGCCCCGCTGATATTCTCCTCTTCCTCTTCTTTTCCTTCTGTTCCGCTTTGTATTCTTCCTCTGCACATCCCGCCTTCCATCCTCCGAACACAGACTGATTCTGCTGATCCGGACCGCCATCTGTGAAACCCAGCGGGTAGGTTCTGTTGCCTTCCTCTCATCCCATCATCATCATCATCATCCCTTCCTTGATGGTTTGTTGTATGAAGTCACCTGAGTCTGATCCCAACATGGACTTCACCTGTTATCTCTGGTCAATGGATGTGTTTGTGGGGGGACAGTGCGCGCGCACTGTGTGTGGTGTATGTACGGTGGACTCCCTACAACCCCGAGCCTGTGCGCGCGCCGCATGCTGTATAGAAGGCCCTTATGATCGTTAGCTGTGTTGTTATCAGTCACGAGGAGGCCAGAGCCCATTTAATCCCAGCAAATGACCGCATCACCACCAGTGTAATGTTCCGCAACCCGCAGCGATCTGCGGGGCGCGAGACCCAGTCTGGCGCATGAGGGGTTCTGGGTTTCTAGATTATTCCAGAGTGTCTGGAGGAAGAGGATTTGGTCTGATGGGACATAAAATGGTGGTGGCATCGCTTTCATATTGAACAGTTTCCTTCATGACTCTTTTTTTTGTGGATTGCTGGGAAATGATAGTTTCCTCACGTGCGTCTGATTCCCTGTGTGTGGAGCTACTGTATAGTCTGGGGTCCTTACTGGTGGGGTGTGGGGGGGGGGGGGAGGGGGGGGGGGGGGGGGGGGGGGGGGGGGGGGGGGGGGGGGGGGGGGGGGGGGGGGGGGGG
>JBAMHX010000006.1:17794642-17810619 GCA_037177515.1 Pseudomugil tenellus | reverse complement strand
ATCCATCCATCCATCCATCCATCCATCCATCCATCCATCCATCCATCCATCCATCCATCCATCCATCATCTACCGCTTATTCCCGAACGGGGTCGTTTGGGGGCTGGAGCCAATCCCAGCTGACATGGGGCGAGAGGCAGGGTACACCCCACACAGGTCGCCAGTCCATCACCTATTTTTGGTAGTTAATTAAAGTACGAATTTTCTGCATTCTGCCTGCCTCCTCTGCCTACATCCTGCATCCACACCTCCATGAAAGCATTAAATATCAGTGTTAAAAATAGAAATTAAATAAATGCTCTAACAAAATGTGCAAAGTAACATGCCAATAAACATCTACCTAGTGTCCTAGGCAGATGTCTTTGACATCTACCTAGTGCTGGGCCATATAGAAAAAAGCATATCCAAAAGAAATTACTGGTTGATATAAATAATTATCTTTAACAATTATCTTATAAACATTTAATTTAGGCACAGCTATTTTATGCTTTTGTATAATAAAGCTGCATCTTCCTCCGATTTACTGCAGAGTGACCTCTGACACTGATTGTACTGTAAAGAGACTTCACAGCTCGTACAAGGGGGTTTAGTAATCAAGACTTCCAGAGTACCCCTACAAGAGTACGTGGGCAAACGTACACTGGCAAACACATTCTTAGACTGCACAAAACATATAGACTGTTTGGGTATACTTCCATGTCCACTGAGGACTGAGAAGGACTTTGAAGAGATCAGCAGTTCCCCATCCCCACTATATACAGGGCCAGATTTACTAAAGGTTTGTGTGTACTAAAACACATGCAGACACATTGCACACGCTAAAAAAAAGTACAAACTGATCTACTAACAGTGAGTAAAAGGGTTTGTGTCTTCCAAAGGTGCAAAATTGCGCGTCCTCCTCGAGTTAGTATGTTTGCCTCAATGAATATGTAAATTGGGGCGTTCACACAGAACTTTGCGTGGAATCGGAGGAGAACATGTAAATATATGATTTTAGCACACGCAAAACGAGTTATCAAACCTGAAAGTAATTTTGCTGATAGAAACTGCGTCTATATTTAGCACGTATCAAAAGGATGTGCAATTAGGCTCAATGCGTAATTGCAAACAGATGGCTGCAGTGATTGTTGCAATACGAAGACATAGAATTAATCAAAAACGACGGAGAGAACGCATATTTCCTCCTCGTGTTAACATGTTTGGAATGAAAGGAACTAATTATTAAAAAATATCGCCTATCCAGCCTTGCGGTTGGAGGAACTCAGCACATATTTTGGAGCCAGACACAAGAAGGAGTCATGCATACCTGCAATAATTAAACTCCTGGCAAGTCTAGAATTTTTGGCATCTGGGTCATTCCAGCGTACAGTAGCCAATACAGCAGCGATCTCTCAGTCACGTCTTTCACATGTGTTGACTGAATTCCTAAATGCAATGTCGCGCCGGATGGGGAAGTTTATTAGGTTTCCATGCACTCGAGATTCTTTGAATAAACAAGTTTTTTTTAGGTAGCTGGATTCCCCAGTGTTATAGGAGCAATTGACTGCAGCTTACGCCTCCCGCAAACTCTGAGCATATATACAGAAACTGAAATCACACCCATTCGTTGAATGTGATGCCTTTGACATCATATGTAACGTTTCTTTGAGCTGCTGTCAAATTTCTTTGCTGTAGCTCTTTGGAATGTTTGTTGGCTTCTTCCAGCAACACCTCTAATTCCATCAAAACTTGTATTTTCGCTTGCGGTTTTGTAAAGTTTTCATCATGAAAACCATGGCAAACGCTAACTCCTCATTTAAATAGGCGTGTCTCCAACACTTTGCACCCGCTGTCATTTGTGTAAGCGATCTTAGTAGATCACGTGCTAATCCCGGCCCTGCCTCACACGGCAAATTCTAGATGCCACACGCTAATTAATACACGCAAAATGAGATCTTAGTATATTTGGTCCACAGTGTTTAATGGAGCACTGCTTCCAGTTTTTAGGCTGGTAGATGGGGATTGAAATCTCTTCTAAGGAGTTGGGAAGTCATTCTACCTGGCCTCTCTGAACTACTTCCATGTAGTTCAGAGAGTTCCATGAGTTTTTCATGGAATTCATTCAGTTACCTGCTGAGTTATACAAGCCAAATGATATGACAATTATCATTTGTAATTAGTCGATTATTAAACTGTGGCCTACAGAATCCTGGTGCCAGGTAACATGTGGATACTCTTATGTTTAAATATGGTGTTCATATTGGACAATCCATGACTAACACAGAAGTCCAATAACAAAACATCACCTAGGTTCAGATCTGGGGGAGACGTTGCTCCCAATCACATCCTTTCAGATCTCACTATCATTGCCCATTTGAGCATTCAAGTCCAAATAGGTCTGGCCAGATTCTCACAAACAAGCTCAGACTCCCTCCCCACCAGACAGGTGATGTTACACATAGGGGTGTCACATTATCGTCTTAATTGCGATCAATTAATTACAGTCCTATTTAGTGCTTTATGTTTTTTAATTATGTTAATCTATTTTTTTAATCTCTGATTTAACTGTTACTGTGACCAGTTGCATTTTTTTTCATTCACGCCCTAAAGTGGGCACTGATTAGCTGTTATTGGGTTTAGGGTTTTTCTAGTCATAGTTCTGTCAGAGTTGGGACACAGGCCAGGAGTTGTTAGTGGAAGATGTGAAAATGGAGGATCATGTCGATCCAATGAATGAGAAATTTGCATTTAAAAATGGTTCTGATGGCACCATTGATAAAGGTAGGGTGATATGCCTTCTTTGTAAGGAGGACTGGAGTTTGCTTACCATCAAAGCAGCTCACGTTTAGTCGACCACATCAATGCAAAACACCTTGTTGCGAGTGCAGGAACAGTTGACCCTAGTAGCAAAGACGTTAGCAAGTTAGTGTCCCATAACAAAGCTTTTTGCCAAACTAAACTGGAGAAAACAGCCTGAATATGAGCAAGTCTGCAACCGACAAGCTGAAGAATGTTCTTGCCAAGTGGATAGTGATGAATTGCAGACCGATAAACATAGTGGAAGACGAGGGGTTAACAAAGGTGTTGCAAACTGCGTCCAATGACCCATTATATAAGCCACCTTGTGGGGCTACGGTGACAAGCCAAATCATCAAAATGTACAATGGTGAGAAAATAAACAAACTGGAGATTTTGGCGGAAAATGTGTCTAACTCTGATGCTATTATTGGAAGATCATTGGACCTCAGCTGGCAACCACAGCTATTTGGGGGTTACTGGACACTTTATTGATGGTGAATGGAATCTAAACTCATTTGCGCTTACGGTTACGAAAACAGAAACCAGGCACTTGGCTGATAAATGCGCCGAACAGTTTTTCAAGGTAGCAAATGACTGGGGAATTTAATGCAAGATATCCAACATCGGTACAATAATGAAGCAAACATGCTGGCTGCTGTGAGAGACCTTGCATATTAACACATTGTCTGCAATGCCTACATTCTCCAGAGGACCATCAAGGTCTACCTTGACAGTAGTGGGTTTGCTGGTGTGCTGGCAAAGTGTCGCAAGATAAAGCCCAGCGACTACCACCGAACTTAACCAGCAACAAGTTGCACTTGGAAAAAAGAGGGAGCAGATGTACAGACCCGGTGGAGGCTGTCCAGGCGACAGACCAATCACATATTGGTCTTGCCAACCGAAGCTGAGTGGGGGAAGTTGGATGTCCTGCTTGAACCATGCAGGTAAGCCAAAGTAAACACCTGTTCATTTTAATTATGTACAGTCAAATCTGTAATACAAACATGGGTGTACATTAAGTAGTTATTATAAAGGACAATTAAATTGGAAATCAGTTATACTTTAAATTTTCCATCTAATGTAGATATGTTGATTATTATGATCCAGCCTATGTGGTAAAGTTCAATGGTGCTTTCCAGAGTGAACTGACAGTACAGCAAACTGATGCAAATGAGACATGGTATATGGTGACCACAGCACTGGATCCCCGTTTTAAGGATTTGAAATGTCTTCCAAGAGAAAAGAGGGAACAAGTAAAGACCATAAGAATACTAACCTGAACTAATGAGCCCAAATGATCAAGTCAAACTTTATTTTATAACACATAGGAAATGCAACACAAAGTGCTTCACAAAATAAATATGAAAAAACGAATAAATAAAACAGCCACCTGCACTTTAGTATCCATTAATTTATTGATTTGTTCATCCATTCAGGCTTGTACCAATCTGAAGAGTCTGTTACAAGCAACAGAGCACAGAAGAGCAGCTTCTCTCCAGTTCTCCACAAAGGACGATAAACCACCTCATAAGAAGAGGAGGAATGTTCTGAAGAGCTGTAGCGCTACAGAGCAGAGCCCAGCATCAGTATTGATGACTGTCCCTGCAATGGTGGTATGCTCACTCAGGAGCCTATGAAAAGCTGTCAAACCTGGCAAGCAAGTATCTGGCCTCTCCCGCAACATATGTGCCTTGTGAGAGACTGTTCAGTCTTGCAGGCCAAATAGTGCAAAAGAAAAGGGCAGCCTTGCTCCCAGAAAATGTGACCAAGCTAGTCTGTATCAATGACTGGCTAAAGAAGAAGAAATAAGATGTCAACATAGCTACTTTGTCTTCTGTAACCAACTGGAGTTGATGGCTTGATGGTGTCTTTTGATGTGTTAACTACAGCACTTTATTTAGACCTGATGTTTTATTTTAGTTTAATGTTGTAGGTTTTTGCAGATAGACAAACTAACATTAATATTCCTCCCACTGGTTGAAACTGAAGGTTACAGACAGCGTTTGGGACAAGAGTCAAGTACAGCAGAATGTAAATGGCTAAGACTGCATCTGTTCAAGTCTAACAAAACAATAAATTACTTTATAAAGCACACTTTTTTATCAATCTATCAAAATTACAATTTTTCAAACAATTTAATGAAAATACCTCAAGTTACGGCCTTTACTCAGCTATTTAGAATTGATATTAAAAAATAGATTATTAATTACAAATCATAATTACTTAATCTCTTTTTTAAAATCTTTTGACAGCACTAGTTCCACATCCCTAAAGCTAGTTTTAGAAGCCGGGAGCAGACTGCCTGAGTCCCTGCATTCGGCTACTACCCAGTGGTGAGTTCATCAGAGGGAACAAAAACCAAACAAAAAAATAAAGAAAACAAAAATGCAGCATCATTATTTGTAGATGAAAACAACTAACATGCACATTATCACATAAAATACATGATCGTTTTTTATTATGAAGATTGACATCAATTTACACACCTGCCCTCGTTAATATACCATTTCTATGCGTACACATTATGTACACGTCGCTCCGTCTAAATGAACATTTTTGTATTTTGTGAGAAACTGATTACACAGCATATAAATATTTTAGGTTTGTTGTTGTTGTTTAGTTGTTTATTCTGTCTAAAAATATTGTATTGAAACTGACTGCTAATTCAGCAAAAAAGCTAATATTTTTTTACCCTCATTGTGGAGCACTTACTGGGTAAAGTAAAGTAAACCCACAAATTCCGAACTGATGAATTTCCACAGCAAAAAAAACCAAAAACTGCTTTATCTAAAATTAAGTTTTAAATGTGTTCTGTTTCCTTTAGCCTCTCTTCTACCCCACTTGTTAATGATGCAGTAAAATTGCATTTGCACTCCACCCTTCTTCTCGCCATATCCTCCCTTCCTTAATATTTTAGCTTTATACATTCTCAGATACACTTTTACATCTCTCTGAGCTGTCTTTTTCTACTGTCTTATCCTGTTCTGAGGCTTCAAATTGCATAATTAAGGGCTGTTACATACTTGCTGCTGGCGATGCATCTGCGTATGTATCATGGGGCTCACATGTTCTCAACTCACATGCTGACTTGAACGCTAGAGGTGATTATCCAAACAAAAGCATGAACACAAGATCAAAGGTACACGCAATGCTGGATAGTTTTGAACAGCGACTTTCGACCCTTGATGGGAACTACTGGCATTTTTATAATTATTCCTCCCTGTTGCACAGTGAGAAACACTCCTGTCTATTTAGCAACAGATTGGTAAATGAAATTACACAGAAGTACAATGTTACTGGTGGATGGACCTTTTCACTTTTCAACCCCTAGTGGTTGGCTCCACTATTAAATGTTTTGCCGCACAAGCTTGCATTGTTTCCAATCAGTATGTACACATGCACACAAGTGTTCACAGCAAGTACATCTTAGTCCTGTATTTTTTAAATTAGTGGTTAATATATATTAGAGATTGTGACAAACCATTGACATAAGTATATGAAACAGACTTTTACAAATATCTCAGTTTGGTAAATACTTTGAATAGGCAAATCTGAGCATGTGAAGTTAAAAGTGAGAGACACACTGTGGGCACTGTGCACTGCAGAGTTCAAGGACATTGTGATGTGAAAAGAATGCTATTAAAATGTTATGTTGCTGCTGACGTTAAGGAAAGAAAAAGATTGGCAGGAAAATGGCTTAGTTATAAAATATCAACCTTTAAGACTTTCAGAGCTGACACACCCTGAGTCTGTTTGGGATGAATTGGGGAGAAAAAGTGGCAGTTGTTTCTGATTGGCTGTAGGGGATACTGCATTATTCATAAGCTATTTCAATATTTTTCCTTTTGTGTGTTATTCTGTAGTAATTTTGATGACCCATGAGACCTTCAACATGACAGACATGTTGCAGTCTGCACAGAAATGGTATAACCACAGTTGCTTGACAGGAGTACACAGATTCTTCTCATAATTTGAGTGTTTTATTTCTTATTGGTTTTTTGGTTTCCATTTCCATTTCCCTGTCCTGGAACATAAGCAGAAAAAAAATCAAAGACTGATGAGTACACCAGTCTTAATAAGCTCGGCAGCTCATTCACCAATACTATAATACCATCTTACAGATCTTGGTAAACTTCCTCTGGCCTTAGTTAGTTCCCTCTGTGAAGACCCAGTGTGTACTGTTTTTCAAGAATACCTGCAGAAAAAATAAAAATATATTATCATATATTTATACATTGAAGATAAGGATCACAAATAAGTAACAGGAAGTGCCCAGTGTATCATGGGATGTCCCCATTGCTGCATAACTGATGGACAGCTAGACTATTACTAACAATAACATTTGTTAAAAAGGAAGGTTATTAGCTTGATTTTAAAGGCAGAGAGGGTGTCTGTCTCCCGTACCCACACTGGGAGCTAGTTCCATAAGAGACGTGTCTGATAGCCAAAGACTCTTCCTCCCATTGTTTTCTTATAAACTCTGGGAATCACAAGTAGAACTGCAGTCTGGGAGCTAAGTGCTGTTTAGAATATATGGATCTATTAGATCTCTGATATATAAAGGAGCCTGGTCATGGAGAGCTTTAAATGTAAGGAGAGGGATTTTAAACTCTATTGTAAATTTAACAGGGAGCCAATGAAAAGATACTGAAGATGGAAAAATGTCATCTTCTATTTCTCATCAGAACCCTCGCTGCAGCAACTTTTGCTGAAAACAGTGAATGGATAAAGTAAAAAGGGAATACCCACCTCTATATGTCAATGAAAATGTTTAAACTTTACTTTGGGGAAAAAAAGTAATTCTGCTATTTTATTGTACTGACTTGAACAGCAATACACAACACAAACGCTCAGTGAGGCCCATTTTCTGAAGAAGTGAAATGGGTACATTTGATTTGCCTGAAATGTTGCAGCTTTACAAAAAGCCAGACAAACTGGTAGATGAAAATGATATGTTATGTTTGTTTTGCTTGAATACTTCTACAAACCCTAAGCATGTCATTTTAAGCCTCATTAACTGTGAATGATGACAAAGAAGAACAGTGAGGTGTTCTTAGCCAGTACTGGAGCATGCGATGTTGTGCAACCAACAGCCCCCATCCTAGATGTGGACCCACGTCAGTGTTATCACTTTTTGAGATGTTGATATGATATTTAATTGGTTTGCATTCATTTCAGTTTAGTTCATTTTAGGATTTTAATTCAAAACCAATTTCCACAAAAGTAAAAGGACCAACGTACTTTTTTTTATCAGCCCATTTCACAGATATAAAAGGCACCAGCAGAATCCAAAAACAAGTTGTTTATTTTTTTGGACAAAAAAAGAAAGTAAGAAAACTGGAAAAAATTAATTTTTCCGTTTTGTTTAGCACAAAAAAATAAAATAAAATCTGGGAAATAGCGGTATGCATTGATTCTAACTTAAAGCAGGTCTTGAACACATCAGGGTTTAGACACAAATATATCTACTAAGTGTGAGAAGGAAATTTATCAGCAACAAGACACACAAGTCTGATGAGACATACTCTGAATGCTATTTGAAATGACCAGTGGATGTCGCTGTGTGTTAAAGTGTCCATCAATCACCTCTTGAAAAATGCTTTAGTTTCGAGATACTCCTATCCAGCAAAATAGCTGGATAGGAATTATTTAGGACTATTTCTGGGAAAAACAGCCAAGTCAAACATGTTCAATTAAGAGTCAGGTGACAAAATAAAGTCCTGTATTTTCATCTAATGTGCACGAGAAGTTTGTGCCTGCTAAATATTATTTTTATGTAAATAAATCCAGATATAAAATTATGCTAATTTCAGTTCTCAAATTTGAAGACTTTGTGAACCCTGGAAATGAGTAGAATAAAAGCCTTTCAGGTTATGTTTACAGCATATTTTACTGCATTAACTTGTCTAGATTAACCATTCTGGAACAGGAAACCCAAGATTACCACTTATTCGAGGTTAACATAGCCAGCTAAACCAGTAACGTCCCCATCGCTTGCTCAATGAACAATCTCATAAAACATAAATTTTAGAATAATGCGCATCCAAAATAAATATATGGATTATATAAAGCACCCAACAAATGGTGACCTTCAGATGATTTTGGCACTTCTGCAGAAGCTTCACATTTGACAAAGAAAGGTTGCTGCTTGTGCCCGCCTGCCTGAACAGGAGCTTTATTTTGAAGGAAACCCTTTATTTTGAAGTCCTGCCCATTAGTAAAAGAAAATATAGAATGATATTTGCTAGAAAACAAAGAAAAAAACACATTTTTTCCTGCTGGTGACTTTTATAGTGTAGAAACAAATTTATGGAATGAACCCTGGTCCTCAAGGCGTTTTGTCTCACTCAGTCAAACTATAATCTAATTCAGTCAATTTCTTAAACAAACTAAATTTGTCTTTTTCATTATTTGTAAAACTTTTTTCTTTTCAATTCATTGTCCCATCTTGAAAATGCAAAAACCGATGGCTAGAAAAAAAAAATTCCTTCCACATCATTTCCAAAATTGACTGGAAGAATAATCAGACTAAGATTCTTTCTCACAAAAAAAAAAATCATAAAAGGTTTGTGAACAAACTACTCATAGATAAATGTGGACAAAAATATTAATGTAGACAACAATCTCATCTTATATTCTTATATTATTATATACTTGGAAGGGGAAGAGGGTAGAGAGGTGCTTGGTGCATTGCTCACTTTATGTTCACCTGCAATTTGGCTTGTAAGAGTAGTAACCACATATATAAATTATAACATAATAGAATATAATTTGAATGCATCAGCCTATCTAAAGGCACATAATTACAAGTGATAAATCTGTGTATTTACATTTTATATGTAAACACTACTATTTAAGCATTCATTTTTCTAACTTAAAACCCGTTTTTACTTCCCATGAAGCGTTTCCTGTTATCTGTTTTCATGGAAATGTAAAGAAAACGCTGCTTGTATGGAGGGCATTGAACACATTATCATGTTAGACACAGCCTGTCAGATGTTGTAAATGTCTCTGAAAACAAGTTTGTTTTTATGACCAACAAGTGACCTACCACCAGTCACACATGCAGACACACATCACACACATACATGCCTGGTTATATGCCTCTCTGCACATTCACAAGTGTCAATTTGATTCTGACTCATGTTACACTGAATCAAACAAATCTCACAGTTCACATCATTTTGTCAGCTAACATTGATATTTAAAACAGATGTAATGATGAAAGGTATTTTTTAGGACGTTAATCTTATAAGCCATCAATGAAATGTGAGTGAAATATTGATAGAAAAGCTGAAGACAGTAAATATTTTTATTCTTACATGTATGTCAGGAAATGGAAGTAGGCATGTTGTGGCTTTGAGCTTAGGTCTGAAGCTGTCTTCTGTATCTTTTACAGATGCATGGACAAAATGAGTAACCACTAGATAAAAGTGCTGTTCAACTTACTGTAAAGACTAAATAGTTCTTTCTCCCTTAGATGCTGAAAGCAATTCCTGCTGCTGTGCTTACAGAGGATCGATGCTCCTGTTAGACAGCAGGACATCCATTACCTCACAGCAAGCTGCTGAAAACAAGCAAGATTATCTCTCTCCCCCACATGTACTTTACAGTATACCGTATAATATTATAAAGTTACCTGAATTCAAACAAGTTTAACAAAAGAAATGAAGTCCTCAATGATAATGATAATGATAAGAAATCAATATATGGGGATTTTCTCCTCAAACATTTTAGGTTTCACTCATACAAATATGTGACTTAATGGTAATTTTTACTTTATTTAATGTCAAATCTTGGTCTGAAGCTTTGTTATTGATGCATTTCCCTCATTTAAATGGTAAATACACTAAAGAGGATATGTTCCACGGTTTTGTTTACATGATGTAAAGGATAATATTAAGCATGAAAACTAATGTATCGATTGGCTAGTGTGTGAAGTGAAACTCTGCTGCAACGTTTCAGATGAAAAAGTTGTAAAGTGCATCTCTCAGGCTCAGCATGACGTCTCAGTGACAGCTCCAGAAATGTGCATGATAGGTGTCACAGTGCCATCAAGCGAGTCCAGAATGGAGTTTTAAGGCTGAAAAGTTTCCTAATGTGTCTCTAAAGCTCTAAGTGCAGATTTTAGAGCAACACATCAAAGACATATGTCTTGCATTCTGTCTCTGTTCTTAGATCATCTATGATTCACTTTTAAAAACAGTTATAACCAGTTGCTGAAAAGCAAAGCACAACTGTCACATGAACCTTCAGGCTGGAAGACTGCAGGCATTTTCAGCCCAGGAATATGCATAATGAATTTCAGTGCACCATCAAACTCAATCTAAAACACCAAAGTGTAAGGACAGAAATATGTTTGTTGCTAACCATTTTGTGAAATAGTTAGGAAATCTGATAAATATAATTTTGTGATTTTGTTGTATCACCTAGCACAATTTCAGAAATGTATTTTAGTCGGATGCCCAGCAGCGTGCTAGGGCTGAGAAACTGCATTACGCAACTATCCAACTATGTAATTATGCAACACAGGAGAAACTTTGGTGACATTGCAGCTTCACGCACTGCATCACATGCTAGCAAGTGAATAGTGAATATATATATATATATATATATATATATACCTAAGGTGAACATGGATAATTTAACAAAGAAACTCATTATTAGAGACATTATTAGTGAAAGAGAGAAAAAAACGTGCAATAGATTAGGTGAGAGTCAAGAAAGAGTACAATGCAAGATAGTTGATAAATTAGGTTAATCTTCTGGAATTTCTTTAGTTTCTGTAAGTGAATGTGGTTAATATGTCATATCTCAAAGACAACAATAAAAAAAACAATAACAATACAGAAAAGTAGGTACATATTTATT
The DNA here is from genome assembly GCA_037177515.1 of Pseudomugil tenellus. Lineage (NCBI taxonomy): Eukaryota > Metazoa > Chordata > Actinopteri > Atheriniformes > Pseudomugilidae > Pseudomugil > Pseudomugil tenellus. The sequence goes on along the minus strand of JBAMHX010000006.1, from coordinate 17,798,970 downwards.
TTGGGAGTAATAAAAATGAGCATGGACAGGCGAGTAAATTGAATATTTCAAGTTGGACCTGAAGAGAGCTGTTGTTAACTAGCACAGACTGTTCTCTGTAATTATAGACACCCACAGATAATAAAGCTTAATAAAGTGTCTCAGTGTGACTAACTGGTGTATTATCCATCAGTGCAGGTCTGCTTGCAGGTCAGTGTCATTATTAATTACAGGCATAAAGTCTGCAATTGGCTTTATACACAGCTGCACTACTTCCTGAACTTAAAAAAACCTACTTTGATTCCTGTCTTTTATTACTGGACAACTGATTAATCCAGGTGTTTCCTCAGTAACCAAAATGGCAATAGCCAGACACACCTTGTCCAGTAATGAAACACAGGAAACAAAGGAGTTGTATTAAGTTCAGGAAGTAATGGAGTTGTGCATAAAGCCCATTGTCAGTCACATCTTGTGTAGAATATATGAACTTTACACTCATCAAAAGGAACTCTGTTAAGCAAAGTTAAGTCTATGTGGATGATATTTCTTCAACTTTGGTCACTTGCTATTTTAAATACAAACCACTGTATGTCTTTTTATTCTATTATATTTTTAGGCCTTTTTATTAATTCCCCTTGCTTAATGTATAGACATTGCTTTGGTTAAGATTAAGTAAAAAAATATTTATTACAAATTTTATTTTTTTATTTTATTTTTATTATTGAAACACATTATTTTTATTTTAAATGTTATTTTATTTTTATAAATGCAGAAGTATAATAATTATAAATAGCTATAAAATGTTATAATACATTTAGAGAACTAATTTTCAGCATAAGTGTGAGAGAGAGAAGAAGAAGAGAGAAACTTTGCACCAGCCTTCCAACACAACGAAATTCATTTTCAGTACAAACCAGTCCAAGATTACAAATAACATCACATAACAAAAAGGATCAGGATGACTGAGAATGCAGCCCGACAGGTGTACCCTTTTTAGCTTTGGGGGTAAGAAGACACATTTTGGAAGGATGAGGGAGAAAAAAAAGAGATATCCCTGCTCTGTACCACAGAGGGGAACAGAAAAGGGATATCTAAAAAACACACCTCACAGATGAGCACAGTAAAACTTCAACAGTCACAAAACAACACACATTGTGGGAGGAAAGGGGGTGGGGGTCCCCTGGCATCTTCCTCCAGGCGGTCACAGCCAAACTAAGGCGCAGTCCAACGCGAATACAAATCGGTGAATACAAAAAAATGTGAATTTCACAAAAAAATATGAATACAAATCTAAACAAATAAAGTTTAGTTTGACATGGTACAACTTACACAGGTCACAAGTCCATTGCAGTACTAAAGAAAAAAATCACACTAATTTATATTGATTTACATATAATTTATTTAGATTCACATATATGCATACACTCATATCCATAATTATTTTTAACTGTGGGAAGAATCCAAAGTGCCCAGTACATGCAAACTCCACACAGAAAAGCCCTAGCCAAGGTTTAAACCAGGAGCCCTCTTGCTGTGAAGTATCTGTGCTCATCACACCAGCATCAGCTGAGGCTAAATCCCATCACAAAGAAATAAATGCATTTCATACAGCTATCAGGATACTTGAATGCCAAGCCACTTTCAAGGCCTGTTATCTTTAGAATGGTGATTTGGATCTACAAGGGTCTTTATTGGGATCTTTCTTCAATTATAATCTAAATTTTGACCCACTTTTTTTTATGAGAAACTCTAAATAATCAGCTGTACACAACACAATGCTCAGTCAGTGTTGATGTCTTAAATGTCTGCAGGAAATCATTGGTGTCACGCTTCCCATGTTGATGTCACACACCAAGGTGACTGTATTGCCTTTGCTTATGTCATTTGACATTGCTTTCAACAACACTAGCTGTGACAATATCTGCCTTGACTGCAGTATATGACATATGACCTTAGTCAGCTCTTTCCAGAGTTTAAGCACTTGGACCACAAATACATTGTCATTGCTGGTCATAAACAATGTTTAATCAATAAGTAAATTTTTTTCTTCCAGAACAGCCCCTTCTAAGTGCAACGTGATATGTTTCCAGGAAATCAGATGAATAAAAATATGGAAGGCCATTAGAGGTTCATTAATAAGTCAATTTTAAAATGTATCGGAAGCCAGTTGAAGGAGGCCAAACAGGTTCATACAGGTTTAAACTTTATTGTTAAGTCACATGCTGAGAAAAATGAAGGGGATGTTTCAGTGGTTTAGGTGTGCGTGTATGAGTTGTTCTGTCTCATATAAAGGATAATTTAATTTATAAATATTTTTTAATAGAAATTGGGCTAGTTTTAACCAAATCAAACCAAACGCAATGCTACTTTTGTGACGCACTTCACATATTGTCATAAGACGCCAGCAGATTGGAGTATGTGTCTTATCATTTTGTGGGGACTTGATCTCAGCTTTGCTAGAATGAAGTCGTGGTAAGCTCCAAGGCAATCTCCTAGATGACAGTTTTAGATGTTAAACTGCAGAAAAACGTTCTTTCTGTAAATGTGGTTAATTTAACAAAAAAGAAAAACCTTTAAACACATTTGTATGTTTATGAATGTTATTTTAGCTCTGCAAGTCCAAGTATATGCAAGATACATGATGGATTAGGGATATCAGTGTTTTCGCAGTTCATCATGGTATGAACACCTTAATTAATTGGTACATTCAGATTGACACTGTTTGGTCTACTTTAAGAAAACAAAGTTCACTTCCATGGACAGTACGATTTTTGTAAAGTGTAAAGGCACTATTGGCTTTATGCACAGCTCCACTACTTCCTGACTTAGGACAACTCCTTTGTTTCCTGTTTTTCATTACTGTACCAACTGATTAATCCAGGTGTGTCTATCCATTGCCGTTGTGGTTACTGAGGTCAGACACACCTGGGTTAATCAATGTGTCACAACGGATGTGGTGGTTTTGGATGCTATCATTAAAATGACAGGTCGATACATGAAGTCTCCAGACACTGTGGGAGAACAGACGAACATCAGAAGGCAATTTGCAGCAACGTCTGGCTTCCAAACAGACTGCGATTGACTGCAGTCATATTCCCATAGTGGCTCCATGTGAGAACGAGGTTGCCTATGTGAACCGTAAAAATGTTAATTCCATTGACGTATAGGTTATTTGTAAAGCGGACATGATCCTGGCAAACCCAGAGATGCGGCAGCTTTCCTCTTGTTTGTTTGTTATAAGTCTGTGAAAAGTTAAGTTCACATGCCTCTCAGTTGCCCTGATTCTCATTGATTCATATCCTGACATATTTATGAGCTTCTTTGCATTGACCGTGTATTGCAGAAAGTGGGTTTGTAGGGGCGGGAACATGAACCAAAATCACCTGAGCAACCTTTTAGGAAAGGTTGTGATTTATAAAAGGAAACTGCGTAAACTTGAGCGTACGCAATTTTTTTCTAATCAGACTTTTACTTTGGCGTACCAACTACTTATTTTTTTCTCTAAGCACAATTCTAGTAGTGATTCTATGCAAAGTTTTATAAATGAGGCCCCAGATTGTTATTCAGGTAGCTGTCATTCTTTGGTCACAGAATATTGCAGAACATAGACCTGAGTGACTTCACCAACCCCAGATTAGAACACTGCTTGTACGGTAAAAACTAGGCATGACGGCTGCAACAGTTCATCAGCCTCTTTTCTTACCCTGATGTGGCCATTACTCTGAAACAATCTGGTAAATCTGGATTCATCAAACCACATGACCTTCTATCATTGCTCCTGAGTTTAATCCTTATGCTCCCCAGCAAATTGAAGCCTTTTTATCCATTAGTATTGGTATTATGGCTAAACAGCTGTTCCCTGATTTTCCTTTCCCATTGTGATGGTTAATCTTCTTACTTAAATTTTTAAACAATGCCCTGAGTTCTATTGTTGTTTTTCTACAAAGGTTTTTGCCAAACTTGCAAATGATCACAGTTTTGTGGGCACAATTTTCCTTGAAGATCTTTTTACATTTTTTGTCAGGCAGTGTATATGAGCCATTAGACCATTAGGCGTATATCAATGCGAGTGCAAACAGAACTAAAACAAAGTTACACAAAGATGTGCCTGAGTGGGACAGTATAGTACAGTTATAGATTGATTCATCCTTGTGGAAGATTTGCCATCCTGTAAAGCAGGCCATAGAAAAGTTGCAGAGAAAGTAGTAAATACATCTCATTTGTTTCTGCAACTGCAACCACATAGCATGTTCCAACTGCCGCCAGTCCCATTCTAATTTCACTTTTACCTTCCCCTTCTTCAAAACGCTACTCCTTCGGCATACTTTCAGCTAAAAACACCATTCAAA
>JBAMHX010000006.1:17756078-17768162 GCA_037177515.1 Pseudomugil tenellus | reverse complement strand
GGAGAGGGAAGTTTGGGCTTCCCTCCTTAGGCTGCTGCCCCCGCGACCCGACCCCGGATAAGCGGAAGAAGACGGTAGAAGGTAGACGGGTCTGGGCCGAGTAGATCCGGGCTTTTTACCCCCCATGCGGTGGACTCGCTGGAACTCCATGCCTTTGACCGTTTCTTCTGGAAGCTTTAATTTATCCTGGATGAACTTCCTGATGGTACCCGTGAACACCAGGTTCTCCCGCATGCTTCTGGCTTATAGATCAATTACCATCTCTTTGATCCTTTTATTTTCCACAGCTAGCTGGCTCATCCCTTCGGAAAGGCATCTTACCGACTCTTTCAGGCTCGTATTCTCCGTCGTCAGCGTCTCCACTTGTAGCTGACTAAATTCCAGGGCTTCGCGGATCGCCTGGAATTCCTTATGAAGGAGTTCGACTAAATTCAGGCGAGAGTCCATGCTGCTTAATCTCCTCTTAATCGAGATTAGGACTTGAATCTTCCTCCCATTGAGATATTGCTCCAGGAGAGATCTCTGAGCGGGGTTTCTTTGATTTAGTCGCTAAGGAAGGCGTAGACGCTTGCTTTGGTTTGGACATCACGGATTCGTAATATCGATCTATGAAGTCTGTCAGGCTGGCCAAATCTTCCTCGCTTTGTTCCAGAGTGTACCTTGCAAATCACTTCAATTCTTGTTAATACGTTTGAATGTATTTACAATATTCACGTGAATAAATCAACAATTTTATATCAAAAAGTTTGAGCGCGCGCCGTGCATAACTCTTCCGCCTTGCCGGAACAACGTCACTTACCGCATCACACACTTACCTCTGACACACCTCCCTACCTCTCGGAGAGGATCCATGCACCCCCCGTCTGTTTAACTGAGTTGGGCTGATGGAGAACACAGCACCAACACCGAACATGGGCACACTACGCCCTAACCCCCCCTTCACTACGTAGGACTACACCACATAGCACAGCACTTTCTCGCTATCGCACGTCATGTGACTGCCAGCTGAAACCATGGCAACCACAGCAGTCATTACAAATCCAGCTTTGTGTAAAAATGTCTTAATTATTTATATTTTGTATTTGATTTGTTCTTTGATATATTTGATTTATGAATATGGATTCAACAGAAAAGGGATAAAACTGGCGTTTCATAGTTTTTTTTTCTTTTCTATATTTGTATGAGTTTACAAGAATTGTGGCATTATTTGGGGGTTTCTACATGCTGTGGCTACAGTCACACCTCCTCCCATTTGTTTACACCACACCACATCATCTTAACTGGTCACATAACCTACATCATGTCCAGGGGGGCTTTATGCAAAACAAAGTGTTTCCGTTACACTTTTGCAGTAAACATCTACCTGAAAACCACTTCATAACCACTTGGTAAACCACTTTAACGTTTTAGCGCTGAGTTTTTCCAAATCTAGGTGTTTCCATTAGCAGATATCTATTGCAATATTTAGGTTTTTGCAAAAATCTAGGCGTAATGGAAACTTACCTAATGTGTGTTTTCTCTCCAGGTAACAGGTGTGTTTGACTAATGTAATATTACATACCTTTCTGACTTTGAAATATTGATTTTGATGGTACTGTGACTGTGATTTATTATACATCCCTGGACATATTATTGTCCTGCAGCCGAGGCTGAGAAAGCAAACTTCCCAAAGCATACAGACGCATTTAGCATAAGATAGCATCACATGTACTTTAACACACGGGAGAGATCTCAGAGACAAAACAGGATGCGGGTTCAATGCAGAAAGACCTACTGCGGAAACGAGAGGCAGGACTTTACTGTTCATCTTTAATTTACTCCCCAATAACAGGATACATCTATACACACAGTTTGTTTACTGTTTATTTATTATTATCTATTTGTATATTTAAAACTACAGGCAGAAAAGTCCAATAAATAAATCGAATAAATAAACCTGCAAAATGTCAGGGTACTGGGTTTGTACCTAACTAGGATACATCTGGAAAGGTGATTCAGATCATTCCTGCACTTTCATTTCGTACTCTACATTTGAGGTCCTGTAATGTATTTCTTCTGAGGTTATTACATTATAATGCTGTAGAAACGCAGATATTTCTACTGACTTTAAATGCATGTCCAGATCATTTCCCTGGCTGTCTAATAATACTTCTAACCTTTATAGTCTACAAAGTTAAAGATCATTTTCTCACTTTTTGGTGCTTATGTTGAACAGATCCAGATTTATTAGAGTTAATTGCTCAGGTTTAGGGTTTAACTTCCTTTTTATCAGAACAGGAAAACAGGCACAGTTCATTTATAGAGCTGCCCTTAAAACTTTTCTCTTTTTCTCTTGTGTGTTAAACTTTTCCCAACTCTGTGAAATATGACATGTTGATATTTCACCAAATGACAGGGCAAGACGGCATGTTTATTCATCTTCTCCCATCTTCCCTGTTTGATCCCACAAACCTGGAAGTTCAAAGCCTGAAGGCCGGCTGCAGCCGCCAATGCAACCTTTCATTGACAACTAGAGAATAACTCCAGTTAGAGCAAAGGGGAAGAAAGCTGCTGGGATCCTCTTGGAAACATGCTAATTTCATGCTAATTTCCCTGTTTTGGAAAAGGAAGCTGGCTGGCAGATGGCCAGCTCCTTCTGTTTCTGACTATTTATGTTCAGCTCAGAATAAAATCCACTATTTGCTTCTTTTTTCTTACATCACTGAGCTGTCTGGCTTTGAATATCTGCATACATACACTGCAACAATTAAAACATCAACAAGGGAAAGAAAAACCCTGGGGGGGCAATCTGAGCTAATGAGAGAGAAGCTGTGGAGCCCTCAGTAATCCAGTGATGCCATCAGACATGACATGTTACATGTGAATGCCCTCCAAACAGCCAATTTTCACCATTTTTTATGAGTCCTCACAGAATAGGTGGATTAGGCAATTACTATTTTTTAATATATATATATTTAAATATATATATATATATATATATCCATCTATAGATATATTCTGTTTTCTGTATTCAATACTTATGAAAATGGATTTATTGATTAATATTTTGTTTATTAGGTATTTAGTTAATCATTTCTTGTAACTATCAATATATTCCTCCTTCCTAATTTTCTTAAACTTCTTTTCTTTTATTATTTTTTAGTTGAGTTGGTGGTGTTGAGTTTATTTGTTACCCTGGTGACAGTATAATCCTAATAATACCTTCTATAATCATGTAGCTTAATGCCACAGGCCTACTAGCAACTCAACAGTATCAACATTGACAACAATGTGTTATATGATGAACATGTGCAACATTACACATGTTTTCGTGTACACATTTTAATACTCTCAGAACTAGTATGTCAGGTATGAAAACATAATAAACTTGCCTCCATGTGCTCCCAGAGAGGGTGTTGATTTGAACATTTTTCCTGGGAGACATGCCCCCTGCTGCTCACAAACAAAGACCATTGTGTCTCTGCTAAACAGGCTTGATCCCTTCCCCCCCCACTGCCAGTGCCCCCCGTCCTGGTCTGCGTCATGCTGATATATCTGTCCACACAGATGCCCACCGCAGGCTTCCAGCAGCACATTTCTGACGCTTTCACCAGGATCGTTTTATGTTCCCTCATCTCACTTCATGGTTCTTGTTGAGCGCTTTCTAATCTCCGTGGCCTCTCGGATGCGGCGGCTATTTGCTACGCAGCACAAATGACCCTGCCATGTTTCCAGTCCAAATGTTTTGGACATTTTCTGGTTCAGCATGTTCTTTTATTGCTCTTGTTTGTCTATTGGTTGCATTCTTTGCATTCTTGTTGATGGTCTTCTTTGCGTGTCCTGAAGGATCTTCCTGTTTCCTCTATGTATGTTTTTTCACATGATAAGTGCTTTTATTTTGGAAATGACATCACATTTTTGTTTTGTGTATTTTGTCCTTTGGCTTCACAAGAAACTGTCTGAGTTTCGTGTCTGGTTTTACACAATTACAAGCAGTCTTACAAAGACAACTGTAAAAAACAGTTCAAACAAGGAAGACACATTGAATTTTCATGAAAGACATGAATTCATCTACTGAGGGGAATGAATGTTTGGCCTACCTCCACAGCGAGCTCTCCAAAACCTTGGTGGAGTCTGCATGGTAGTACTTGGTCAAGATCAGGATGACCTGCAATAAAATATTTAAACATTATTAACAAGGAAAAGAGTGAGAACAAGTAAAGGTGGGAAAAGGAATTTGTAAGAAAAGTTGGAATCATTTCCAGGGGCCACATTTAAATGAGATCTTTTTAACTATGAATATAAGTTCATTGCACTTGAGAGAATTGAAAACCATGTAAACACCTAATTCTGAATGAAAAGGACAACTCAGAATTAAAAATCATTTTTCATTTAAATCCAAACTAATTAATTCCTCTATCATGTAAAGCTTCATTCTGCTGCGAGGTCATTCCAGTCGTTCTGCACATGCTCACTACCTTGTCCCATTGCGATGGTGCACATGCCGTCTTCATAGAAATGATTTCTGGAATGAACTTAAAAAATCATGGAAATCATTTCTACACAATGAAATGACTCTTTTCCAACATTAAACAGTTTGTTGTTTTATCCATCCATTTTCTATCGCTTATTCCCAAACGGGGTCGCGGGGGGGCTGGAGCCAATCCCAGCTACACAGGGCGAGAGGCGGGGTCACCCTGGACAGGTCGCCAGCCTATCACAGGGCCACACACATAGATGAACAACCACACACACACACACACACACACACACACACACACACACACACACACACACACACTCATAAGGGTGATTTAGAGTCTCCAAGTTTGTTCAACTTAATTTATTCTTTCTAGTATGACCAAGTTGAATCGAGTCTATTTAACTTCTTTAACATCAGTTTGTTTTAAACTTAGATTAATTCAACTTAATTTGGATGAGTAAAGTTTACTGAAGAATTTTGTGTAATCTCGACCAATTTTAAAACTAATGAAAAGACTCATCTTAATGGAATCACACTAAACTATAGAAACTATGTTTGATTAACTTTGATATTTTTACATGACCCAAACCAAGGATATTTGGTTCAAATAACTTAAAAGCTTAATGTTTAAAACAAATGAATTAATTATATTGAAACAACTTCCATGACTGCATTCAACAAAGTAACGTTAAGGAAGACTTGCACACCAACGATGGGATTTTTCAGGCTTGTATTAGTCACACAAAGAGGGGAAGTCTCTCATGGTACCATCTCCGGTGCCAATATGAAAACTAACCATTATTACCCATAAGCCTTTGCTGTTATTTTAGCTCAGAACACTACAACAATAACTTCAAATGTGTGGATGTGAGGGACCGGGCTGGTCAGGAATGAGGAACACAGGTATTTCAAAAAGAATGGGTTTTTATTTACCCTTTAAACCATATCGTCAAACATCAGGGCCCTTAAAAGAGGTCAAAGGAACAAATCAAACTCAAAAAGGTAACTTGGCAAACCCAAAAATAACCTAAACCGACCTCCCAAACAAGACATGAGGGGACACTTAAATATTGGTTGATCATTACATGACACACAGGGGAGTACACAGAACTACAAATGAAAACAAAACCAAACCCGGAGTGTACATATTATCTAAACCAAACATATTATCAAAAGAAAACAAATAAACTATTCAACCATTACCTTATATATACATAAGGAAGAAAAATAAACTAAATTAATTATTTCTCCCATAAGAGTTCATTGGTAGTGGTTCAGCCCACTTCCTGTCTTCCAGGTTCTCCTCCAGCTCACTTCTGCCCCCCAGCGGCTCCCCAGCACCATTCAAATAAGAAAAGAAACAGGTTAGATAAAGAAACAAAACTAAAATTATAATAGTGTCTAAATGTGCGCTACAAATAAAACAATTTCAAATAACCTAAATGTTTTGTGATACAAGTAACAAAATCTAATGTGCAGGTGCAGGTTACCGCCTTGAGCTGTGTGGCTGTGGATGCGGCCATCACAGTGGAGCAAAGTATTAGTTTAATTAGTTTCAAACCATTAAAAAAATGTAAGTGCTTATTTCACAAAACAAACACACCATGCCCTTAAACTCACACAGTTTTCCAGACAAGCACATCAACGCATATTTAAGTAGCTGCTGACAGACGTCTCAGATTTACAGACTCTCCCTGAGAGAGTCGGTAAAGTCCGTCACCGAGATAAAATAATAAAAAAATTAAAACCCCGTTCAGGGCCGTCGAAGCGGTACCATCACCTCTACTGCCCTACGGCCAAAATGCCACACAACCAAATAACTAAGCTACAAAAGAAAAGACGCGACAACTACCAGGCTCACCACAATCATGTACATAACCAACCCAGCAAGAGGCCACGTTCAAGTGCTGCTTACAAGACAACCGTCCAGCGGAACTAAACCCAGCGGATTCCAGGACAGATAGAAAGAAAAGAATCTGCGCTACATGCAGGTGATGTATGGATAGACCCAGCCAGCCGCAACAACCACTCCCTCCTAATTAACACCAGGCCCAATTAGGCAAAATACAGAACAGGGACATCAGCATAAACATATATGTGGAATTAATAGGAATTAATACCTTTTTCCAGTCATTTCTGTCCAGGTGTGACGGATGGTAAAGTATGGGGGGGTTGGATTGCATTTTTTTCTTTATGGTGATTCTGTCTCTTCTTTATGTTCTGTTTGTGTTTTCTTTCCTTTTCTTTTCCTTTTTTCTGTCCCCTCCGGTGGGTCCAGCAACACATGGAAACTCTGTCCAACTAAGATGTAACTTAATAAAATAAAGAATTCAGATTGTCCAGAGGAATTATATGCATATACAAAGTAAATTTCCTTAGCGTGACACAGCGGACAGATTCTCATTCTGCCTGCCTTGATCCTGGACAAGACAAGTTAGAAAAAAAAGAATTAAAAAACTTTAAATTAAAAAGTAACTTCACATTTTAAAAGGCCAACACAGCCTAAACACTTGCAAAATAAACCAATTAATGGTAAAATATTCATTAAATGTTCTAAGACAATGTGCAAACTAGCATGTAAATAAATAAAAAATTAGCCTAATGTCAAACTAATACTAGACATACTGTAGGGCTGGACGATGAGGAAAAAAAGATAAAAAAAAATCATATTAAGTCCATAAATGTGTCAACATTGAAAAATATTTCATTTAAGTGCAGTTTTATTATGCTGCTGCATAATAAAACTGCAACTTTGCTGCTTCGCTTCAACTACGATGATCTTGTCTTTGATTTAATTCAACAAGGAATCAGTATGTGTTGCATCCTTATCACAGCACATTGATACAATTATCAATAAATTATACACGCAGTCACATAATGATGAACTCCTTGTGTATTTATAATTATATCATAAAATAAGTTTGATGTCACGATGTAAATATAAACAATCTTATTTTCAACTGCATTATTGTTCCATTGGTGGAAAGTATAGTAAAAGCAGCTGGAGTGGTGGGGTTTCTTACAGTAATGACATCTGTCAGATGTTTTTATGTTTATCTTTTATGGCCAGAAAATATGTTTCTACAAGTGTTTTTGTCAGTTTGTAATTAAACAGAGATGTAACAGATGATGTTTGCCCTAAGCTAACAAAGTGCTTTAAATCAAACTTTACTAAGTCTTTTTTTCTATTGCGACACAAGTTTATCAATCAAAATATATTGTTATTGAGCCATACTTACAAAATAAATGATTACATATATACTGCAAATAAATTGGAATTTTACTTATAAAATTAAATTCAATATTTTCATCTAAGCTAAATAAGTACATCAGGCTGAGTGAGCTGTTTATGTAAAAGGCTCGACTGGATTTTCACCTCTTAACTTTGCTGCATAAGGACAACACATAAGAGATTACCTGAGAAAAACTTGGCAAAGGTTTTTACTCCTGATTGAAACAATAAATATTTTCTATATTCCAAACACAGGCAGCCATGTGAGAACTGCTGATGTGTTATTTGTGGTTGCTAAAACACACTGTTACCTTGAACAAATAGCTCGTATTGCTGCACAGAGTTCATAACAAACATATTTTTTGATATCACCTCCTCCTCTTCCACATGAAATTAAGAATTTAGCTTAAAGTCATTTTTCTTTGGGCCGTTTGACGAGTTTGAAAATGATTTTCTTTTGGAACAGACAATATTATTAAAATATTTCACCCTAAAAATAAGAGGATGATGTATTAATAATGTCAGTAGGGCATCTTGGTTTGTCTGCTAGAGATGAGAGGGTGTTGTCTTTCATATTTTTAAGAACTCCTGTTCTTGACAGGAAAGTCTACGGGGATTTGCAAGACTGCCAACAGGGCTGACATCTGAGTAAGAGCTGCACGTTTAACGGACATGCTGCTTAGGAATTTTAGTTGGTGCAGCATGTGAAGAACCTGAGTCTGCTTCAGGCAATAGTGAGTTGAGACGACGTGGCATCCGGCCCAGAGGCAGCTGCCAAAAGCATGTTATGTTGATGGTGGCTCCTCCTGAGGCCACACAATCTATTTAAAAAATCTAAATGTAGAAAGCAAGCAGACCCTTTTTACCATATTTCTTTGTAAATATAATACTTTTTATCATAAATATAAAATCTTTTCATCTGGGTTATCTGAAAAAAATAAAGAAATAATGAGGAAATGTCAATGAAATTTCTTGAAAAATAGAATTAAAGATGTACTGAACTATTTAAATAATAACATGTTATTGCTGCAGGTCCAAGTATGTTTTCTTTCCTTTGGAGAAAGTCAGTCTCAAGGCTTTGAAATGGTTTCCGTGTGTCAGCACAAGGCCATAGGCCCCATTTAAACCAGAACAAATTTAATTAAACCTACCACCAACAAAAGACTTAAATAAAGCCTTGAAAAAAGTTTTGCTACACAAATCTTTGAAGCGATCAAAAGCACAAATAGGTTTGAGAGCTCAAAACCTTTTTCCACAAGATAGAAAATTTATTTTCATTTTCATCAAATGAAATTTTCTGAGCGTTTACAATGCAGTCCAATAAGAGCAAATCATTTATGACCTAATTTCTCCAGTAAAGTCAAGAATCTTTCAGTTTGTGTAACATTTGTTTTGTGTCTTTCAGCTTCTGTAAGTGACTCGTCCAGTAGGAATTCAATGACGTCCTGTGAGGGTTTTACTTCCAGCCTTCTCTGGAAAGACTTATTTTTCTGTTAAATACGGCTGTTTTGCTTCTCAACCAACCCGTGCATATTCAAATATTTATATATTAATCAAATAATTACTTCATTAACGTTAATTAGCTAACGTTAGGCTAAGGATAAACATAAATAGTCAGATTATTATTCCCAGTTACGCCGATCAGACGTCACTACAGTAGATGTTGCCTCCGATGTGACTTTGTTAAAACTATGTCTGCATAGTTTTGTCTGAACCGCTGCCAAATCTGACCAGCGATGACGTTTAGCTGCATGTCATCCTTTAACTGCTGGCTGTCCAGAGGCTGTACTACAGAGCTGGATTTTCGCTTATCCGGATAACTTCAGGAATTACTTCTGGATTTTCTGTACTATGAATCTGGTTTACTTTTGATCCAGCTGTATCACCGCAGCAACACATGCTGAACGTCTAACCTGCTCCGGATCAGGTTATGTTGCAGGATAAGAGATCAGTGAGTATAAAAACACCTCCTGACCAATCAGATCTGTGCGGATAATCAGATGAGCGCTTATTAGAGGTAGAGCCTTCTGGGACAGCTCCAACCGTTAGACTTTATGGATGACATGCTGTACCAACAGCAGACACATGTCAAGAAATGAGAATATTATGAAAAAGTTTAATATTCTTCATCAGTCATGTCAGAATGTGAAACCCAGATATCACATAGATTCATTACACATAGAGTCAAACATTCATTCCTTGAAATATTGATCATTGTGGCTCATAGATAACATAAACTAAAATGCTGTGTGGGCGATTGATTATGATTGGACTTTGATGAAATTGGCAGGCTGCTTTTTTGAGGAGGAGCTGGGGACATTTAGCGCCCGCAACATCTGGCAAGACAAAATTATTTTGGCAAGTGAATAAATATTCCGGCGTATGGAATAGTGAAATGGACATTTCACTATTTGTGAAATTGGTAGACTTACTTACAAGCTAATCATCAACTGAACTAAGAGGACTTAGTGAAATGAGTTCCTTAGATGTGTGATAATCCACTGCTGGGAGCCAGCTGGGGGGGGGGGGGGTAGAAATGATAAAGAGGGATATGGGAAATATAGGAAAAAGAAGTAAATGCAATGAGAACAAAGAGACCATAGAATAAAAGAAATGGGTTGAAAGAGGGTGAACTGGAGGTAAAACATGAAATAAGGAGCGAAACAAGAGGCGGGCATCAGAAATAAAGTAGGAAAGTGATTGGAAGCAAGTATCAGGCCTTGACTCTGCCACATCCCAGCTCCGGACATAATCAGCATCACCATCACCTGCCACCACACTCATTACCCCTGATAACCTGTTCCTGATTCCCTCACTGCCTTATATCCCTCAGCTCACCAGTCATTCCACTAAGTTCCCACCCATGGTGGTTCCTGCTGCTCCCTCCCCATCGTCCTGGACGTCCCACAGCCTGCCTGCAACCTTCCTGGACTCCTCCACCTTCCCTACAGGTTTCCCTTCATCCCTCATACCTTCTATAAATCCTGTTCACCTTCCTTCGGGCTCCTGCTCTCCTCCTCACAGCAAAAAGGCTGTAATGAGGATAGTAATGGATAAAGCTAAGGAATTGAGACTTCTGGCCCTAATTCTACTGATCAATTTGTGTAGCTAAAAGCAGAGGTGACAGGGTTCTGTGAACCAGTGGGACTAGATTTCACCCAGCTCTAAGTAAGTAGCCTTGATCTTCAAGGAGAAACCTAATGGGATACTCAACCTTACATGCACCCAAATTCCCACAAGCAAGTAGATACAAATGTGTTTGGACATGTTCTCAATCCTTTACTAAGTTAAAGTTCCCTTTTCATAAAATTCCTGTTTATACTTTTGAACTTGTCACCAATATGGTTTTTATGCATTACAAAATATAAAAGGAGCAAACCTGGAGAGCATCACGTTCAGCGTAAGGTTACAGCAAGCAGCCTGTATGTAAAGTGTCAGAGAAACTAGTACTGACAGCAAGTGTTCAAAGGTCTTTAGAATCAATAATTAGGCATCTATCCATGTTAGCCAGTGTCTCAGAACAGCCCCTAGCAGCTATAGCTGGTACAGCACTGGGAGAATTCATCAGCCAGTGTAGCATACTGGCAGCTGTTTGTATCCTTGGTCTGAGTTCTGAAGTCACGTCGCCTCACTGGCATCAATGCATCTGCTGCTAAGTGGCCAAGCAATCTTCTAGCAGCCGCAGCTTTGACCAGACAAACAAATGAGCTTGATAAATATAAAAAATAACACTGCCAAGAATCAATTGTGCAAAGAAATTAATTGATTAATTGATTGATTTGTAGGTAAATTTACTCAATTGCTAACTTAGAAATTTGAGGATTTTATGCAACTTAAATTGTGTCTTCTCTGCTGTATCTCAGAGGCAAATACCACAGTTTCTACTGTTGCTGTTTACATATTTCAAACACTTCCGGCTCCAGAATTACCTGGAAGACTCTGGAGGATTCAACAAAAAACATGTGTTTGACTGATTTCTCATCCTCTGTAGGAAACAAACATAGCTAGCTAAAAGCGTGATTTAAATGACTCATAAGCTTTCCCGTCTTCAGTGGGGTAAATAAATATTTATCAATATATGAGGTGGGGGGGGGGGGGGGGGTTAACAGTTTTGATACTTGTTTATTTGACGGACCCTCCTCAGCAGGTTGGGTGAGACTCCTGCTAGCGGCTAGCAGCTAGCCACCGTCGCATTGAAGAATGTGTTTGTTTTTGCTAACTTTGACTTTTCTGTTTTTCTCCTCTTTTGGCACTGGGGGGGGGGGGGGGGGGGGAAAGCTTTTTTTTCCCTTCCCGGTTCCAAAAGTTTTCCTGAACCTTGGGTTGGACTTTTTCCCTTCCACGTAAAGTTTCCTTTCCCTTTTTTTTCCCCCCAAGTCAAACCCGAAAA
>JBAMHX010000006.1:17724563-17738470 GCA_037177515.1 Pseudomugil tenellus | reverse complement strand
GGCTCCGCCTACTTTCTGTAGGCCACCCTATGCACATTTTCTGGCTCCGCCTACTTTCTGTAGGCCACCCTATGCACCTTTTCTGGCTCCGCCTACTTTCTGTAGGCCACCCTATGCACATTTTTTGGCTCCGCCTACTTTCTGTAGGCCACCCTATGCACATTTTCTGGCTCCGCCTACTTTCTGTAGGCCACCCTATGCACATGTTCTGGCTCCGCCTACTTTCTGTAGGCCACCCTAAAAATAATATCCAGCTAGAGCAACAATAATACAAAGAAATTGAGCAAAAAGTCAACTTAAAAGTGTGAAACAGAGCTTTTCTCCTCGTCTGTATCTACAGGTAGAGAACGAATGGCAAGCATTGGTGTTGCTGAAGCGGGATACTGCTGTGACAGCGCTAAGCAGTCACTTTGGAAAAGAAAGAGCTCAGGCCAAAGTGGAGACAGTTCTGAAGGCAGAACAGCATCTGCAGGATAAACTGATCAAGATGCGTCTGAAACATTCCAGGCTGGTGTTTCGGATAAGCAGGCTGGAGGCAGAGCTGCGTGAAGAGGAAGAACATGGCCGCCACCCCCTGCAGATTCAGTACGAGCAGCTGCAGGCTCAAAGACTGGAGCAAAAAAAAAGGGATCAAGAGGAAAGCCAGGAATCACTGAAGCTGCAGAAGAAGATCCGCATCTGCTTGGAGGTGATCGGTGAATCCACTGGATGTGCTTTTCGCTTTATTGGTAACATTTCATGGCATGTTTTTGCTTCTGTCAGGTCCTGTCACAGGTAAAGGAGAAGCACTACTGGAGCCAGAAGGACTTACAGGACAAACGAGAGCAAGTGGCCGAGCTGGAGGCTACGGTGGCCTGGAAGAGACACCTCCTAACGCGGACCAAGCAGGCCCGGAACAGCCTGCAGAGGGACAATATAAACCTGAAGCAGCATTGTGGACTCCTGGGAAACCAGGTCCTGCTTCAGGACTTTGAAGACAGCGTGGATGCTTCAACGCTCCTAGAAAAACATCTGGAAGATCTGAAGAGCCAGCAAGCAGAGATTATAATCAGCTGTGACCGATGGAGGAAGAAAATGCAGATGGATTGTATGTACGCATGAAGTGAAAAGTACAGTACATCCTTCTGCTGAACATAAAAATAAAGTCTGACATCTACATGCGTCCACTGCCACGAGTCAGAAAGTAAAGGAAACGACAGGATGTTAATAACTAAATATGCTGAAACGTTCTTTAGTCACCAAGCAGCTCATAAATCTGTCTGTAGTGATAAATAAAAAACACATCCATGGAATAACTTAGTCATCCTACTATCACCATAGGAGTAAATGAGAAGGACGGATCTGATGTCACTGCAGAGCATTTAGCATGACAGTAACATGCAAAATCACTGTGTAAGGGTAAAAACATTTCCATCAAATATTAATCATATTTATGGACTGTGTTTACGTCAGCAGCACCACCTTTTATTTTCTACCTATTTGTTTTAAGCTGTAGGCTAAAAGGGAACCTATGATCTCATATGTGGAGTTAAATAAATCAAAGAATAAATCATTATTCACTTTATTCAATCAGCGTAAGAAGCTACTTTTCATTTAACTAATTATGACCCAAGAAAATCAGACAGACCAGTAAAGAAATGTGAATATTTAACTTATCTAAGGTCTATTTATGGGATAAAATATGAATAATGAAATAAAAGGAGAAAAATAACATTTGAATCTGAATTTATTATTAAATCTGTAGAAAGCAATAAAACACAAATGAAACTTTGGTTATTGATGTTAAAGAAAGTGAAGTTTGTATTTGTAAATCCGACAGAGTTAACTTTGATAGTCGTCTGAAAACTAGGCGTAAGTTTATTATCAAGCATCATCAGTGATGGGAGGGAATCGCTCTCAGAGTGGGTCCATTCAGAACCACAGTGATCCAGTTTTCGGCTCTGCAGACTGGACTGGATTCTGGAGGGAGAGCCCGGAACGGTGGATGGCCGAGCAGATCCGTTCATCAGCGCTTTCCATCCTCCCATTCTTCTGTTCAGGAGAGACGAGTCTGGTTCTGATGCGAACGGGATTCACAAAGTGAACAAAGAATGAAATGAAGCAAAGAATAATTTGCTTCATTTCATGTGAAGACAGGACAGTTTCACACAGATTTCTGAAATAACTAGTTATCCATAACTACTCTGATGTGCAATCACTTGGAAAAAAGGCTACGCTGAGATATTTGACGTGGTAGCATTTTTCTGGGCAGCTACATGGAACAGGCATCTTTCAGACTCCCGGCTAAAGCAGCATGAAAACAAATTCATTTACATGTTCACCTCAAGCTTCGAACTTCTCAAGGCAAGCCAAGGGAAGTTTATTGGTTTGCACATGTCATGTGCATAACAACATTACAGCGTGTAAAGGAAAGACGACAACAAAAGGCAGATCTGCGACTCTTGGCTGGAAAGAGTCCAAACATACAGGTCAACATAATAAATGCATATTATTCACCATTAATATCAGCAAATGAAACATGAATCCCTGATATGAATAAGTTTTCAGGTAGGGGTGGGTGCAGTCTCTACACATGTAACATTGGCTTTGTTTAAGCTGCACCCCCCCTTTTCAAAAGCATGGATGAAAAATCAAACCACTTGTTTTTAGTTACAATTAACACTGAAAAGGTTAAAAGCTGCTAAAAGTTGACTTTGTATAACTTTAAAGATGGAGGCTACTCAGTAAAAGTGTCACATGTAATTTCCAGTTTGATGCATTGGTGACAGCACTGGCTCATCTTTAAAGAGCTCAAATCCAGATAGGACAGTGGAAAACTCTGCAGATGCTTCCAGAATATTTGCAGAACATCATAGTCATGTCAGGATCACTTCACCTTTTCCATTTTCAACATGTGAATGCAACATTTTGTAGAAAGGAGCAATCTGTCCAGGAAAATGCAGCTGTTTATCCGCAATCATCTCCACACAAATCCATGGACTACATGGAGAAAAGGATTAAACAGGGACTAAACAGGTATGTAGCCAGCAGGTGAGAAAAGGCTTTAGTGCTACGGAGCTAGAAGATGTGACGAGTCCACATGGAGCCTGTTTCACAGTGATGTAAGAAGACGACGTGATGCCGACATCCTGCCTAGTGGGGCCATCTGGGTTAGTTTGGTTACGTCTAGGTTCAGCAACATCGTGTATTTAAAGAATGAAGAAGCAGGTCGTCACACCGTTTGAGAGGCCACTTTTTATTACCCACAATCTGCATTGATCCGTCCCAGGGAAGTTCCACTTTTATGAAGATAGGACAGTTTCCCAAAGATTTCTGAAGCAACCAGTCTGACGTGCAATCACTTTGAATAAAGGTTTTATTGGTTTTATTGGTTATAGAAGCATATGTGTGGTCACCAGGAGGAGCAGGAGGGGGCATCTCTCACCTGGAAACACCTCACCATTCCTCTGGATGAGCTTGAAGAAGTTGCCATGGGGAGGGTTGTGGGAGTTTTCCTGCTGAAACTGTTGCTATGGCATCAGACCAAGTGGTTGGATCTGTTACTGACCCTAACAACGCCTGGCTCTCTGCTTTGATTAACCCTTTAATGTTCACATTAGGAAAAGGCCCAGAAAATGTTTAGCTCTGGTTTGAAACAAAAGAATCAGAAGCAAATTGATATAGAAGTTAACAACATTATAACAGTGAACTGGGGGAAATGTGAAAGAGTGGTGTTAGAACAAACAGTTTGGGTTTTACAAACCCAAACAGAGCGCCAGAGATGGTTAAAGCAGGTTTATTTCCACCATTTGCTGATACAAATCATCATAGTCACTGCAAATGTACCTCTGCCACATGGTAGACAACGACATTAAAGGGTTAAAGTCACTCAGTAATGTGTCAGGACTGTACTTACGGCTGATTTTCACCTACATGTCCCAGCGTCCTACACACGGTTCCTTTAAACAAATTAGTTGTACTATATTGCATCCAGTTTCTTGACCCTGTGATGGATTGGCAACCTTTCCTTTATAGGCCTAAGGATGGATGAATGGATCGTATGGAACACACCAATACAGCAATTTTAGGTGTAGTGCAGTGTTTTCATGCAGGAGTGAAGCATGTTTTTAGCATGTGTGTTTTACATTTGGTTGAAACAATAAATTTCTGCTTGTCTTAAAGTTTTTGTTTTCATGTTAACCTGACTACTTAGTGCATGTAAAGTGGTAACAATGAGTGAAGAGTGGAGATAATTTAATACATAATAATCTGTAACTTCCCCTCATTATTTAAAATCTTTTTTTTACACTCCTTACATTTTTTTTAAAAAATGAAGAAACGGGGCAAAAAGAGGGCAAAGATGATATTTTTTTGTCCCGATCTAATAAACATAGGGGAAAAAACAAAACAAAATAAAACAAAACAAAAAAATAAAATTCAGTGCACTTAACACTGCAGCAACAT
The DNA here is from genome assembly GCA_037177515.1 of Pseudomugil tenellus. Classification (NCBI taxonomy): domain Eukaryota; kingdom Metazoa; phylum Chordata; class Actinopteri; order Atheriniformes; family Pseudomugilidae; genus Pseudomugil; species Pseudomugil tenellus. Next base: position 17,734,027 of record JBAMHX010000006.1, on the reverse strand, counting down.
GTGTCTAACCTCACTACAGCAGTTCGACTGCATTTATCTATGATGTCTCTACTGTTTGTGTTGTTCTTATTGTCGCTTTGGACAAAAGCCTCTGATAAATGACTGGAATTGTAATTGTCCAATCTATAGGAGAACAGGACCTGAAAGATGCATCAAAATCGTAAGATCTACTGTTCACCAAAGCCTCCTCAATGCTCTCTAAGGAAAAGCTGCATGTTAATAAGCCAATGTTACAGAAGGGAGAGAGCCGAGGCACGCTACATGACATAATAACTGGTCTGAAATATGAGCCTCAACACGTCTGAAGGAGGCTTGAGAACAGAATAAAGGGCAGAAAACCACTTTAAAATGAATGAAGAGCTTTAGAAAGTTTTTCAATAAGTCTGCAGAACTATTCCTGAAAAAAAGGAAAAAACTTACACAAAGGTTTATCTGACAGTTCAAACTATGAGAATCAGTAAAGCTGTTCAGACCAAATATAGCTTCTCTAAGGTTTTCTATGGAATAACACAATTGTTTTAGTCATTTATTCTGTATTCCCAGTTATATTTACATGTTTCAAAAACTGTTGTTTCCTATTTTATTAGTAATTGATTCAAAAAGACCTTTCCGCCTTATTAATGGTCATGAAAGAAAAGTCCATTTTAGTAAGGATTTCCTTTTATATATTTTTAAATGTCTTTTGAAAATGAGTTCCAAATCAAAATGCTTATTTTTAGGAAATGTTTTCCTTACCACATAAAAAAGAACAAATGTAACCAAGAGTAAATACTTTTTATTCAAGATTATTCAAGATTTTTTTCTACATTTACAGAAATAGCAGAGAAATAAGAAAAATTTTCAAATTACTGGCTGTAATATAACAAGGTTTATAATGTTGGCTGGTACTAAAAAGCATCTAAGATACATTCAATAAAAAAAAGAAAAAGAAAAGAAAGAAAACGTAATGATTTGATTTCATTGATGAAAAGCAGTTTTGGCCGATTTAAAAGGAGTTCTCGTCCACATATCCCATAATGTTTTCAGCCCAGGACAAAGTCGGATCCACACAGATGTGACGACCTAATTTCTTTGTAACAAAACTGAGACAAAGATGCAAATGTCAAAGTCATTGTTACACTTAATCATTTCATTGTGAAATAATTATAATAATAATAATTATTATTCTAAAAACAAAGCAAATGAATTGTCATGCATTTGGTGAATAATGCCAAGCCATACCTAATAGCACTTATTAGAGCATTTAAATGATTGAAACACATGTGTTGGGTGAGGTTAACCCAATCAGAAGATCTTACATGACTGCAGACTTGGGGCAGCGGTGATCAGTCAGGTAGTAGGACTTGATGAGGTTTTTGTTCAACCTTCTCGGGTAGAACTGGAAGCAACAATCATCTGGACCAATTGCATCTGAATAAAAGAGTATCGATCATTGTTAGGAGACATGTCCTCCATCTAAACCTTATAATCTGAGAACATCTTACTGTTGCAGACGACTGCAGACAACAGAGCAGCTCCCAGAATGCAGAGAAGGATGCGAGCCGTCCTCATGGTGACTCTGTGTTTCCGTGGAGATGATGATGGAGGAGAGTTTCACCACAGCAGCTCCACTGAAGTCAGACTTCTAAACAAAAGGAGATATGGTTTCACGTTTATCAAGATAAGAAAAAAAGGTGTCAGTGGTGTGAAAGAGGGAGGGCAGCTGTGGTTGCAGAGCAAGCGGCAGTAAGAAACTTTCCACTCAGTCAGACTGCATTTGCTATATTACAGAGGAAATGTACTTGTGGTTAGCCGCTGCTCAAAGCTCATGGAGACATACGACATTTCAAATGTTTCAATAAAACTCTGAGCAGCAAATAAAAAGGCTGAAAATACAGAATAATAATGGTAGTTTTGTACTTTTTGCTTTTATTTTTCATCTTAAAACACTGACAGGATTTTAAAAATCCTCTCCAGGCTTTTTGAAGCGTTAGGCTGAAACAGAAATAATCCCAAATCCCGTTGCCGTGTGCAGCACACTTCCTAAAGGAAGATCAAATACGTTCAGGACAAGAAAAGGTCATGTCTTAGCCTGCAAACAGCCTCTGTAAAGGTGACAGAGGTCAGAGGTCTTCATAATCTACATTTTAGAATTTACTGTGACATGTGTGGCGATACTTTTGGAGGGCTTTGTTTTATTACTTTTTTAAAAAAAGGAAAAATGAAAAGACATTCACTCATATCTGACAGTAATTTGATTAGAAATTAAAATCTGGAGGTTCCTATCATTTTATATCATATTGTTTTCTTAAAAATATTTAACAAAAATAATATTTATTGTGTCATTTAAACTTCCCTAATAGAAGTTATTTTAATTTAATTTAATATTCAAGGCAACAGTATTTTTTCCATGCTGGAATGAAGTAATTCAGAAATAAAAGACTGATGAGGAAGCTGAAGAAATTTTCATTTATTCACAAATTCAACCATCCCCATCAAGTTGAAATGATTTTTTAGTAGGTTCTAAGTTACTATTTTGGGTTTTTAAAATAATAACTTTGTTGTTTATGGATCAATGCATAACAAAAATGCATTTTACAGATTAATTTCTTCCTATGAACACATTAATTTGACAACCATAATAAAAATCCTAAAATGTATTTGATAAATAAAGAGCTTTTTTTTCTATTTCACAATCTGCTGAAAATCTTCTGAATTTAACTTGGACCCTCGTGGCGAATGGACCCCCAGTTTGAGAACCATTGTTTAGAGAGCAGCATCTGCCACAATACTTTCTTAATATATATAAAATATCATTTTCGAGAAAGTCAATTTAAGTTTACATGTAATGGTTCTTCTGTATTTCAACAGAGAACACAGGTCCCAGATTTTATATGTGAACCAGGTGTATGTAATCACAGCAAGAAGGAAGATTGTGTCTCTAATAGTAAATTATTCTGCTAAAAGTTCTTTAACACTGAATTTTTCCATAAACTGACCAAACTTTATGGAGCTATGATAGTCGTTTATTGACTTTACACCAGTTTGCAAATTAAAGCCAGAATAAACACTGACAAAGGTCAGATTTTATATCCAAATCCATTGCTAGAAAAATAATTTTAGGGTTGAGAAGTTTTAGAATGATCATTATAAAAAAAAAAAAAAAAGGAGATGAGTAATTACCGTGGTTCACAATGAAAGTTGACGGAAACATTTATGTTTGCAGATTTACAGAGTTATGTTAACTAGAACAACCACAACCAGCATTTTTATATTTACACATAAAAAGCACGTCCTGCTTCAATATGTTTATACTTTTATTATAATAAAACCATTTATATACATTTCAAGTGTGATACATTTTTAGGAGGACCCTTCTGCTGTCTGCAGGTATGTCTATCATTCCTCTACAGTAAACGGGTCTCTTAGGAAAAAGAAATGAAAGATAAGACAAATAAAATCCAGACATCCAGCAAACGGAACGGATTAAACAACTTATCACTTATTTTTATTTAGTTTCAGCTTTAGTTTATAAGACCAAGCAGATATTTATAGAGCTAACAATTCGGCTTAATTTGACCAATTTATCAATAAGACCTTTGTAAAATATCTGTTTACCGCAGACATAGAAAAATAAAAACACCTCCACAGCAACTTTAGCATAGTAACATGAGGTTTTAAAAAAGCCGTACGGAAAGCGCTACTCAAAGGCTGACATGTTTGTGCAAAAAGCTTTATTGCAGCGCTGCGGTGTGCGACCACAGCAGAGGAGTCAGGGGAAGGTGGGGGGGTGTGTTAAAAGTCCGCTGCACACCTACTAGCAACCACAAAGTGGTAGGAGTGACGATGCAAAGGCTGTGTTTTTACCATCTAAAAAAAACTAAGTACTCGGCTGTTTGTGATGCAGCTGAATCACCTAAATATGAAATAAAATTAAAGAATGTCAGAAATACCACAGGAGAGGAAAAACAAAAAAAACTAACACACATAACTTCATGAGTAAAAAACACAACAGGTCTGACAACAAATGGCTTTTTTTCTACATTTCATCAACTTCAGCAGAAAAACGGTTTTAAAATGATCCCTTTTGGGAAAATCAGCAAGATATGATAATAAAACAGGAATTTGTGTGATTTCTGTTTTACAGAGATGTCGATACAGGTTGTCACACACCTCTGGTGAGGTAGTGACACATTTACCACAGTGTGATTTCACCATGAGGCCCACAAAAGCCTGACTGGTAACAGTTTACACCCATAAACCAGGCGGCTTGTGAAACACATGACAAAATGTATTCTTTAATTATTTAAGCTTCCAATTGATGCTTTCAAACTGTGTAAAGTTAGTGGTTTTGGGTTTAAATCTGATGAATTGGTCTTGTGTTAAAGTGCATTTATACAGTTACACAATGTCTGGAGTGTGCATCAACACCACTGCACAGCTTTTCAGGATGTCGTGTCATTTAAGAGACTTTTAAATAGGTTGGAAATATTATGATTTTTTCCCAGAAATATGTGTCAGAAAGTCACAAACTGACAAAGTATGGTGTTCATTTTCTGTTATAAACTTGTTAAAACTTCAACAGTTTGCTCATGAAACTAGAAGACTCCACTCAAGGTGGAAAAGATTTGCATTCAAATCTCATGACTAAAACAAGTTTGCACAGAAAGTCTTCATTTAGCTTGTCTTGAGTCTTGGTTGTGTTTTATCAGTGTTTTGATAAATATTAAATAGGTAGACAAAAATCATCACCACCAAGCTCAAATGTACTTCAAACCAATCAGATTTAAACTATGACAGGATTGTGCATTTTCATCAGCTACATTCATCCATGAGAGGAATGGACTTCCAGGAAGGACTGAACACCAATGTGACTAATTCAGCTCGGAGGAAATGACGGCGTGATACAAACTAAAACTCCAGCTGCTACTGAAAACAAACAGATGAGTTTGTGGGTTTGATCCCAGCAACAGTGAATTTCCCTGATTTCTATTCACATAAAGACTGAGAGGTTATATTTCTTAAAGAAAAAGAAAGAATGAGTGGAGACGGTGAGAGGCGGTCTGGTCCAAACATGAATGTTACATTCTTTTCCCAGTTCGCTGCTGGTTTTAGGGCTTAGAGGAGGTGGGAGTTAAGTAAGGCCTCGTGTTTTCCCACAGCGCCGTCTTCAATGTGCTGGTTCTGCTCAGAGTAGCTGGATCCCAGCAGCTACATGTTGGTTTGACTGGTTTGGTTCTCTCTGACCTCAGCTCAGCACTTCAGCACCGTACTGCCTCGCTAAAGACTTCTTCTGCTCTGTCAATGTCTGCAGGACCTGAGAAGATGGAAGAGGACAGCAGGAAGTGTTTACTGGGATTAGTTTTGTAGAAAAAGGGAAGAAATGAAGGAAGCAGAAACTGTAATGATGCACGAGAGAAAAGCAGCAGATGAGAACCCACCTGGGACCACTTCCTGTTGCGGCTGCTCATGTGAACAGCAGCGATGTGCTGGAAGAGCAGCTCGGCTGGGATGAGGTCAGGCAAGCGGGTGAGGAACTGGGCCATGTGGATGAAGTCCATACATGTCAGGACGTCCTGATGGAGACGCAGCAGGCCGAGCGCTGTGCGGAACAAGAACTCCTCGCCGTCCCTGCAGAACACGTCCCAAACCCGACAGGCCAAATCCAGAGGCAGAGACTTGCTGTACAAAGTGAAGATCCTGAAGGAGGAGGAAGATGATGAAGATGACCGGTGACATACCAAACGCTCTAAGTCACATGTATGAAACTGAAGGCGGGGGGGGCAACGTGCGGCCCGCCGTGCAGCTACCTGGCCTTCAACATCATTTCACATGAATGTTTTTAATGGTACTGACAGTAAACTACAGATCCCATAATGCAATGCTTCGGATCCCAGAAAATCTGTCAGTTTATTGACTGTAAATGAAAGTAACTGGAAAAGTTACACATTACAGTTACATCTGACCCTCTGGATATGAGGGAGTCCTCCCAATTTATTACTGTGTGATTACCAACAACCAGTCCAGTGACCAGGACCATTCTGCCTGAGCAGCTCCAGCTTCCTCTTTCTGAACACGGCCATCTGGCTCCATCAATCCTTTTATATCAGACATTTGTGGTGGAAATGATTTTACCAAGACAAGACAAAACATCAAAGTCTTCCGAGTTGAAAATGATGAACAATAGCTTCAGTTTTTTCTGCCTTTTCCAATAGTTTTACCATTAACTTTATAATTATTTCTGCTAACTCTTTAAAGCCATTTTTAGCCTCTTCACAGCATTTTATTTAAACCGTTTTTTTTCACAGTCCCTGAGCAGCTTTGGGATGTAGTGGCACAGGACATTATCAATAAGTCAAATAATATAAATAATAAATAATATCTAATCATAAACTGTTAAAATGGAACAAAAACTCTGAGGAGCATTTGTAACATTTTGTTGCTCAAGCATTGAATCCAGTGCCATTACGATGGACGTGATAAAACGGCCGCCGAGTAGAAAAATGTCTTAAGCGTGTAGAAGAAATTATACTATAAATATGGAGGCAACAGACAAAGCGTGTTTTCACATCAGACCTTCCTGTTTGCTCAGAAACACACGGTTAATATAACAAAGTGCTTTTCAACAGGATGGAGCACAAAGTGCAGTCTGCATGTAGGTGGCAGGCAGACGCATCATCTTTCCCCCCCGTCACATCATGCAACGGCAGCTTTACGTTTAAGTAATATGCAGAAGGGTGGAAAAAAGACTCACCAGTCTATTAAATAAATATCAGGGGTCAGGTTGTTCTTCTTGAAATGTACAAAGAGCTTTGGTAGATTTTCTTCAAAGAACACTTCAAATGCTGCAAAGTATGTCAACATCTGTGGAGCAGAAAGGAGGTGGTCTTACACAAAACCCACACTGTTACCGAGTCACACATGGACATGTTGAAAGTCACCGTGGTGGGAGATAATATCAGAAACATTAATATAATCATCAGTAACAATAATAATCATCAACGCAGCATCTTAAATAGCTCTGAAACAAAGATGTGGTTGTTTGATGAAAGAACTAATAGATTGTCTTCATCTTAGTTTGGATTCCAGGTGATTCAGACCAAAGTCTTCATCCAGACATTATCTTTCCACAATATCCTCAAATTTCCAAAAATAAGACTAAAATGATGTAAAATCCATGTATGAATAGATACAGCACAATAATGGCCAACCAAAACAACAGAACAGAATTACCGGGTGTCCTCCCGACTCTTTCTGGCCTATCGGGCATTAAGTGTCTTTTTGGTTTTGTTCCAGCAACACAGGAGCAAATATTTTTGTTCTTTTCAGACAAACAGTAACTTTCTACTAACCTGCTGATCTTTGGCTCCTCCTGATTGGACAATAATGATAAATGATCTAACTTTTATCATGAAAATTAGAATAATACTGGTGTTATGATTGTGGATTAACCACTATGTGTATCAAGTATCTATTGATAAAGACAGAATTTTATGGCTGGATTGTAACTGTCATGGATGGGATATAAATACCCGGAAAGCTTCTGTAGATCAAGTAAAGACTAAGCTAATACAACTCTCCCTGCAGTTACACAGTGCTGTTTCTGAGACGTGTGGACAGTATAAGTGATATATGACAGTAAAGGGTTGCTGGAGGTTAACGCTTCCAAATCGGACATTAACTCACACTCACTCACTCAAGATGTAATTAAACGAGAAGAAATGATGCAGATGTAAGAAGAAATGTGAGGATTTTCTGTGCGTACTGACAAGGCTGTGGTCGACTCGGAAGAAGGCCATCTGACAGGGCTTGTTGAGCAGGTTGGCGAAAGCTATGAAAGCGTCTGCCGTATCCAGATTCAGGATCAGCACTGCTGCGATGAATGACATTCCCTGTACCTGAACACACAAGCAAACACACACAGTGTGTATGACTACACAAAACACAGAGGTGTTACTGTATCTGGGAATAGAAATGTTTGTGTGTGAAACTGAGAAAGTGTCACATCCAAGAGTCAAGTTCTGCCTCTGAAGCGTTTCCTATAAGCGATGGTACAAAGTTCACGTTGCAAAGAAACTCCTGCAGAAAGTCTGTATGCACGTGTGTGTGATGATGGCTTGGGGTTATTACAGGAAGTCATAGTCATATCAGACTTCATTTAAACAGTGGTGTGTGGCTGCGCTGAAAGCATCTACAAGCAGGTTTAAAACTGCAGCACAACCTGATGCAACGTCATGGCAAAAATATTCACCAATAACATGCAACTCTGTAAAACATATAATGTTTTAATATTCAGCCTCCGAAGCTTAGTCACACTAAAATAAAGTGGAAGAAGAAAAAATAAAGGACAGAAAGAAATATTCTTATACCGGCTACAGAGAGCAGAAATGGACTGGAAAAATCAAGTAGTCGCATACATCACGTTTGTTTTATCAGATGACTTCGCATAATGTTTGGAGGGTGACTTACATAGCCAACATCCGGCCGGTAACAAGTGTAAGCTCCCAGAATGCTGTGCAGCACGTCATGGTAGGGCCCACCCTGATCATCAACAAAAGAATAAATGAAGGAAACATACTAGGAAGCTTTCCTTACTCCTCCAATGTGAGCTGCTGTGCTTCACATTCAGACTTATTGTCGCTTTTTCTTTCATGAAACATTCATTTACGACCAGGTTTCCCTCACTGACCTGCTGGAAGATGCACAATTGTGGAAAAGTCCTCGAGATGTCCAGCTTGATCAGTTCAAGGCTCGACTCTCGGTCTGAAGAACCCGAAACATCTGAATGACGTGATGTGATATTAAAGGAAAAAGAGAGATGAAGGTAAAGTCAGAAGTGAAGGGCCGAGTTTGTAGTTAACCTTTACCTTCAGTTTCTGTGTCTGTGCTGGCTGCTGTTGTGGTCTTCCACTTCTCTTTCGCACGGGCAAGACAGATGCTATACAGCTCTGCAGGGACAAATAGGAACAACATGAGACAAAGGAGGAGGTGGGGGGCGAACATGATGACTGGACAGAAACTATTTCAGGGAGGAAAGCACTCTGCAGTAGCAACAGTAAAGGTGATTAAAGGAAAGCTTTCCTTTCATTTAGAGTTAGATGCTTTACTCCAGTCCTAATTAAGAAGACATTTGTTTCACTGCAGCCAGGCTCAGACATGTGGACGCCCTCTACTGGTGACAAGCGGCATCACGCAGCAGAGTGATGACACCCGCTGGAAGCTTCACGTAACCCCAGCTCAGAGTACAAAAGCACATTTCACATGCTGGGACACTGCAGGGGGCAGGGGGGGGGGGGGGGGTGCTACTCGACAAGCTGTATAATAGAAGAACACTTGCTGCAATCAAACCTAAACTAATCATAATAAATAGGTGTAGAAGAATTTCATGTATTAACTTAATTAACTTGATCTTAATTAATGTCTAGCTGAAAGGTCTGACTATAAGGCTCCTAAACTGATGTCATTCTGACCTTTAGTAAACCATC
>JBAMHX010000006.1:17687241-17706242 GCA_037177515.1 Pseudomugil tenellus | reverse complement strand
AACTACACTGGAAATAATCCACAACTACACTGGAAATAATCCACAACTACACTGGAAATAATCCACAACTACACTGGAAATAATCCACAACTACACTGGTTATTACCAACTCTGCCATTCAAAGTGCTAACCCTGCAGCTTTACGGTTCATGAAGGGAGACATTTACATTTGCTCTAAAACAGTAACAGCTTGACTGAACCACCCTTTGGGATATAGACTCCATCAGTACTTACAGGTAGCACAAAGAAAATAATCAGCATTTTCTTAAGCTTGACAAAAGCTGAAATATAAGAGAATATTCTGTCCATGTGTCACCTCAGAATCAGCATAACTCTGCCATACAGTTATGAAGAATGTACAGAGGTGCTGCTGTCCCAATAAAGGAAGAGAAATACAAACCCAAAGCTCTGGGAATACTACAAGTCAGATTTTTCCTAATTCCGGACAACTTGTTGAATTACAGAAGCAGATGCTGCTTTTTCAATCAAACTGTGTTCAACTTAAAAAGCTGAAAAGTCCAACTATGTGGCGAGTTTAGTCTTTAATCGGAATAAACACAGCGTTTAATATAACACATAATCCTGAAGTTTGATAACCTTTCTGATTTTAAAGTGCCATGTCCAGTAAGAGTTGGAGCAAGCAGCTCATAGAATATGCGCGTGGAAGTGAATGTGTTGCGTGATAAAGAGATATTTATTTCACCGCTTTACAGAAACCCACCACAGTCATCGGTCCGGTCGGGTGAGCCGTGCGTGGTGTCCGCCATGCTGCCGGTGGCGCTACAGGTGGGTGGCAGTTAGCCGCCAGATGGGGGTGTCCATGGTGATGGAGGGGTCACATCTCCGGCTCCTCAACTCAGCTGAATGCACACAGACAGCATCACAGTAAGGTCGTTCAGCAACACAAAATGCTGAACGCAAGAAGGCGCAGCAAGGCTAGCAAACAACACGTCACACTCGCTCGTGCTCACCAAGTGCACTTGTCGCTCACGCCAACTTACCAATTTCCCCTCAAGTGGAACCAAATGTCACCAAATGTCAGGTAAAATGCGCGAGACATCTTGGTTTACTTTTTAGCGTCGAAAAGATGCGGAAAACTCGTCTCTCCTATTTATTTATAACAAACACGTTTATGAAAAGTAACTAGAATATTTCTTACCTGTTTCGCTGCTTCCGTCGCCATTTTAAAACAAACTTGTATTGCGAGTGACACATAATCGAGTCATGAACGGGGAACCTCGATGGATTCACCTGTTTGTAGGACCTGCAGGCATTATTAATCAACCTGAGAAAAATACACCAGGTTGGTATGAAGAATTTATTCCTGGAGAGCGCCATATTTGGTTTATGTTTAACACATATGTATAAGTTTTGCTACACTACATTTAATCAAATAGGCCTATTTTTTCTATAAATAATGAAAAAAATTTATTAAACACTTCCTTATCTTTTCAATGTCTAATTTTATCGTTGTCCCTTAACACTGCATTAATTTTAATATTGCATTTCTGTCTTTGACTTGCCTTCTGTGCGTTTGTAAAAGTATAAAAGACTAAGGTTAACTTTACAAATTACACATTTTAGTTACTTTTCTAAAGTAAAAATCTAAATAAAAGCGGGTTTTATATTTTCACATTTATTAAATTCATGCCACAGTCCTGGTTTGACGTCTCTGGTGTCGTCTTGTATCTAAATGTGTGAAAACATTCAGTTTTAACTTAACTGTAAACTGGTCATTAGATAAAGTTCTTTATTTCATCATAAGAATATGCAAAAATATCTTTAATAAATGTGTTATTAGACTTTTATGAAAAATATTTTTGCATATTCTAATGATGTCATCAAAAGAACATTAAGAATACAGCATGTGATAGTGAAAGAGCTCTCACAGCATCCTTATCTTACCCTCCAGAGTCACCATCAGGCCACAGAGCTGAACTCTGTCTGTGTGCAAAATATTAAAGGAAACAAGTCACGTTGAGGTTTTGCTTTACTCCTTTATTAGATGTTTAAAAATCCACAAGGAAAGAAAATAATTTATTGTGGGGTGAACAGCCCTAATCGGGAACAGATTAGCTGTTAACAGAGGATGGTGGAGGAGCATTGTCTGGGTGGGAATGAAAAGATGAGGACAAATAGAGCTCTCAGTGCTGGATATGCTTTTCAGACCACAGTACAATCAAAATTCAGCAACCCCATCAGTCTTACCAAATAAACCCTCACTGAATGCATTTCCTCATCTTCAACAGTTTTGTTTTTGTATTGTTGTACTAAATGCGGCTCATCTAAATGTTGAAGTCGAGTGAAAAGATGTGATCCGATCCTTACAAGTGCTTTTTTCCTCTTGCAGACATTCACCAACAAACACAGTCAAAACATTCTTTCACAGATTTCACCTCACTTTTTTATAAAGTCATAATGTGTTAAGTAATCGAACTTAAAAAATGGAGTGTGATGTTTTCATGCTTTATTTCTGAGACATTCCAGTTTTTCTCAGATGCTCCTGAATCAAAATGATCCACATGCAAACTTAACTGCATGACTTTTGTCCTTGTATTTGTGTTTACATGCACCAAGGTATTGCATAGAACTCTGAGTTCATGAACTCCCCCTTCACATTGCTTATGCAACCTATGATGGCTTCATTTTTTTCTTTGCTAAAACTAATAGCTCTAAATTAACGAGTCACCTCCGCAGGAACTCCCATTTTCACCACTACAATCAAAAGGGTTTTAAGTGAATGAATCAATGCACTGTCACAGGTTTCACAGCGTAGAGAATGCTTATATAAAAAATTCCTGAGTGTCCGACAACTCTCAAAGGGGGGTGGGGGCAGGGTGTGTGTTGTACTTTTTCAATTAAAAGTGGCATTGTGGACAAACCATGGGCCTTAATTATCTTTGCATTTATTAAAACAGAAGCCATTTGCCTGCGACAGTGCATTACAGTGCATTTATTAAGATTCACTGAATGGAGGGGTCATTTTACGTATGTGCGTCGTTTCCTTGGTAGGATACTACTATCCCCATATATTAAAATGGGTGGATGCATTTATTCTTAGGTTGAAAATGATTCCAGTTTTCTAGAGCCAATTTGTTCAGTGGGTGTTTCAGACTTACTGCACCGTACTGATGCATTTGCTTTCACTTTTCTGCGAGTTAAAATGTTTTCTACACCCAGTGCCTTCACTAATTCTATGTCACCACACTCATGAACAGTGAGACACTAAATCAATATTTCAAAAATACATTGTAAACCAAAAAAAAAAACCAAGACAAAACACACCTCATATGGGAAAAGAAAGCCTTTGTATCTTAGTGTAGTTACGGCTGGTTTGTTTTTTGGTTTGACATTTGCCCACAACACTTGTGTTGCTGAACACACTAGTCATTTTGTTCCTTCTGTAACTGGGGAGGCTTTGAACCGAAAGGATGAACTTAATTATTAGGTACAATCATAAAGAGACATTAAAGTAAACAAGTCACATTAAGCAAAAACTGATCAGGAAGAATTTTAACTTTACTGATTTTGCAAAACAAAAAAAAGGAAAAGAAAAATTTGAGTGACGTAGCTACAAAGACTATGCCATCAACGCATCTGCCATGTTATCAAGCTGCAACTTTAGAAAAGGTTTTTGAACATATCTGTAGCACCAATTGTTTGTACCATAAAATGAACAAAGATAAAAGTTTAAACCAGTTGCAACAGAGGTGTCTGAAGAAATGGCTCTAGTCATATCTTTTCATGGGATTCGACCCAAAACACATTTTTTTGTTTGTTTTTTTTATTACCATACAGCATTGCATGTTCAAGTAGAGTATTTGTATTTTTTTGCCCTCCAAAAAGAAACAAAAACAAAGACTTTGATTTCTGGTTATCTTTCTGTTTAAAATAGTTTTTTTGTTATTTTTTTAAGCCTCACAAACCACACTATGTCTACTGTTAGCTATTGAAAGACTATTACCATTCAAAACTCAGACTTGGAAACTTCTTCACACAGGGAAATTTACGGATGTTTAGAAGAAAGCTGTGCACATTCTCTACTTCACATTAAAAAAGTCCTCCAAAGAAACTACTTAAATTATCTTGCACAACAAAAAAAAATCTCACTTTTTTATTGACTTTCTTAATAGTCTTTCTGAACTGGAGGTGGAAAGCAGAGGATGCGATAGCAGTCGTTTCACACAACATTAGGTTTATCTAGAATAAGAGGAGTGAGACTGGCTGGACAAACATACATGCACAACCATTCGGACACAAACCAACCACCAGTATCTTTGTTCAAACTCAAAATGGTGGGAAGAAAAACCAACGAGGAAAGAACAAAAAGTTGTCCAAACTAGCTAACTGCGAGACTTTGAAAGGACCAGTGTACAAAAGAATCAACTGAAACAAATTAGAAGATGTATGTCTGCTTATGGCGCCACTCAAAGACAACATATTTTTTTAAATAGTTTTCCTATTTTCACTCTTTGTTGAACTGATTGTTGATTACACTTTTTTATTTGTTTTTTTTTCTTCTTTTTTTAAAGTTAGTAAATGAAAACCAACAGGGTTATGGATTGGAGTTTTGGAGAGGTGTCTCAGAAAAGTAGCTCTTTCCAGCTCTGAGATGAACCTGAATCTTTGCTGGTAGAGGTCCAGTCACAAGTGTGGACATTCCTCTTTAAAACTGGACATCTCAAATGTTGCTGCTCCCTGGAGAAAAAACACAGACAAAAGGGTTTTGATGGTTGCACAACAAAATTACGCCCTGTCCGTGCAGTAAATAGAGCAGCTGGATGTAGCTTATGGTTATTAAAATATGTCAATAAAGAGTTGTTCATAAACTAATTTTTAAAATGTTGGATTTCTGAACAACAAGGAAAAGACACTAGTACAGAGCTACTCAATTTGATGCCACATTCCTGCAGATTTTCAATGTATCATAATGTGGATCCTCTGTCATGAAAATAATTTTCAAAACTCACATCCGTTCCTGGTACAGATGCAAAAAAAAAGTAGTTTTTACTAATTTTTATTACAAAACATTTCATATGTCTGCTAAAGGACAAATTTAAATTCCAAGGAAACAAAGTCGGCTATAGCTTTAACTGTACCTCAAAAGAGAAACAGGAATGCGGAGCCGGACTATCAACAGTATCTAAAATCATATTTAATTTTTTAACTTTAATAATTAATATTTAATGCAATTAAAAGTAATCCAATTAATGCAATTTGACCATTCTGCAGTCATCACCACTGCATACTTCTGCAGACACAGAATCTGGAAAACATTCCACCCAACTCATTAATTATATCCCCGAACGCGGAGTGTTGGGGATTTATCTGTTTAGGTCACTAGGTGGTGCTTTATTTACCAAAAAAAAAAAAAAAAAATCAGATTTTTGGCTACATCTCTGGAACTTTTTGTCTTATTTACCTCAAATCAGGTGCAAATAAAAGGTCATGACCTCAGGATGCATCCTGCTCTGATGTCATATTGGGCGGGTTCAAAGTTTCCACACCAGGTGGAGCTTCGCTACGGAACATGTGCGGCTCTATAATATTGTATTGCGTCTATTCGAGGATTGGCGGTGTTCAGGGATATACCCTAGCCGTTTCTTTTGACGGCGTAGGCCTTGTTTGACATTGTAATCCAAAAATACTGTGCTGAAACTTTTTTTAAACATCTCTTCATCTGTTAAAAAAGATGAAAATTATTTTCATTTCTAGTTGCTGCATTTTACACAAGACACACAAGAACATATGAGAATAATTTTACTATGGAAATATAATACAAATGTGTGTAATTTCAGAACATGAATATCAACTATATACAAATTCACTGACACGTGAATGTGGCTTCATACTATTGTTACACTTAAGCGACTCACAATCAGTGCAAGCATTGAAGAGGAGGAACTAATGTCACTGATCATGTGACTTCCCAAGCAACTCATGGCTGAAGGGAACAAATAGCAGCGTGGTTCGTTAGACCCCTGCTTTCCAAAAAGGTGATTTATTACTGCCAGATTTACTAAAAATTACATACGATTACTTTGAAAACATGCCGCTAAAATAATATGTTCAGGCCCTTGAAAAATGTCTGTACAAGCTCTAAGAAACTGCCTGGGGTGATATTATCTTATTACCTTAATTTTATACTACAGTTTCATTTCATGAGAAGTTGTAAACAAATTTACGTCGTAGAACTAAAATACAATATAAAGTAGAGACTCATCTTTGATGAAGTGTTGTGAACAGACGTATCGGACTTACGTTCCCACTGGAACTGCTTGTTTTGCTTTTTTGAAAAAAATTTGTGGAGGATAATTTTTTTCTTTCTTCCTCACTTTGAGAATAAACTTGAAATGTCAAAAATAAAGTCTAAATACAGTTTCATAATAAGGTCAAGAATAAGGTCGAAATCATGAGAATAAAGTCAATGTTCAGTTTTGACAATAAAGTAAACATTAAGACATTAACTTGAGTCTTTCAGATTAATGTGAAGCAGCTTTACTCTATAAAACATAATGTGTGGATGAACTAGTGACCTTGTACTTTAGAGGCTCTTGTACTCTTGTCATTTCAAGTTTATTAAGAGTTTAAAAAATCCTGCAGAATTTTTTTTCAGTGTGTCTCTAATACTCCGTGGTATAACATAGCAACCCACAGGTATATTTACGGCTTTCTTGAGAACTTTGCAGTTCGTTCCTTGTTTGGCAGGTAAATGTTTGTACCTTTACTTTGCTAGGATAAACACGTTCAAGTGAAACTGGCAATGTCCCGTATGTTCCTCCCCTAGGATTGTACACTTTTACTGTGCACTGTCCACACACTGCAAGTTGATCATTTGATCTATTTTTAATGGCTTTATTTTGTTTGCGCTTCACACCACAAACGCACCTCATCTTTTTCCCGTTGTGGGTTACTGGTGTCTTTGCAGGCTTTGAAACATGTTTGTTACGCAAGAGCTTGCAGAGCTCCAGGATGAAATTGAGTCAGGAAATGTTTCCGTGTGATCCATGCATTCAGGTTGGCTACATCCAGTATATAATAAAAAGTACAACTGGCCATCTCCTGGTTCCAGACCTTGTGGAGTACTGCCTCAGCATCTGGTAAAGCATGTCAACTCCCACTTTGGTCTTGTTATTGTAGTAGGCCATCTCTGGCCTCTCTGAATTGTAGTGAATGTCAACATGCATGCATAGTGCTGAGGAAGCACACATTCTTCCTCTCATTTAGTCTTGTAGACAGTGAGTGTTGCACTGTCACACTGCATCAATGTGGTGTCAAAGGCAGGGAGTGCTGGTGTGGGGGGGTGTAAAAAAAAGTTGTCAGTGCTGACATTTCTCCCTTTTCCTATGAACGGCTCCATCACTTTCAGCACCACACTCACTACTACACTTGGTGGGTGACTTGGATCCTTCCCCAGATAAGGAAACCTGTTCAGTATGTATTTGGTCTCCACATCAGCAATAGGGCAGAATTTTATCTGGATTGTTTGGCATGTACCAGGTAAAGGGGCTTGGAGGGGAAAAGCTGTTCATCTACTGTTATTTCTGGGTATTGTTTATAGTCAACCTGGTTGTTCGGGACCAGCTTGTTCCACACCTCACTTACCAGAGCAAATCTGTCTTGCGACAGTCGGATCTGTCTGGTATCTTCATGATCAAACCGTAGGTAGCGCATTATTTCCCTGAAGTGGTTTCGTGACATGATAGTGGTGAAGAAATTGAGCCCCCATTCATTTGACCACCAATCCTCCACATCTACATGCATTCCAGAGTGCACTCCTCTGGTTAGAGGAGGCCATAAAGATCTTTAGGTCAGCCAGGTTCAGTTCCCATGCTATCCATGCTCAATTATTCCACAATACATCAGGTACATGAATGCAGAGGGTTGTCAATGGAGCGGCCTCAGCTCTCTTTCAGGACATTTTGAGCCTGGGCCCTCCCGGTTCTAAGTCCTGGTTGTACGGGGTCTCCAAACAGTTCAATCTTTAATGGCTTCATGTAGGTTCTAAGCAATAAAAATATGTAGAGTTGGCTCAGCTAGGGCAGAGAATGTTATGAAATTATATATCATCACCTTTCACTACTGGCATGTTGGCTACCAGGGGCTGAGTACATAATGTTGGTTGACTCCTGAGTTGTAACCAAAAGCCAGGACTTTTTTCTTGGTCTATGACCTTTCATCAGATCATTTTTTTGGGCAAAAATGACGAATCATCACTTTCTCCCACCAATGATTTCTCCACCGTTTCATCAGATTCCTCCTCACCAACATCCAGAGCTACTTCTCCTCCTTCCAACTCTCACCATCACTCAGGTCTTGGACTAATAGCCAAGCTTCTCTGGCTTCCATCCATCTCTTGAATGTATTCATTGTCAAATTTAGCAGTGGATTAGCCTCAACTATTATAAAACATCTGACAGCTGGACAGCATTAAACTAGATGGTAGGAATTACCTCCTGCGCAGTTCTAGGTATAAATGCTCAGATTTCTTTTAATTGTGATCAAACACTCACCAAAATTCACTATGTGTTTACTAGACCCATTTCCTGAAAAGTCATAAATTGAGAGAAATGGGATTTTATTTAAACAGAGACACAAGTGTTTGAAAAACCAAGGAGGTAAAAATGACCCACTTGGCGGTAACAACCAACATCATATGGTAACATCACTTTCAAGATTAGTTTTGTTGATGAAAGGGCTGGCTCTGATATACCATTGTTCTACCTAAAATAATTGTTTTTATTAATTTTTTTAAAACACAAACAGAGTAACTACTCCAGCAGATAAAAAAAACTATAAAAAACTAACTGCAGTAACAAAAGAACCACCCAAACTAATCTGAGGGAGTGTTTACTCCTGTAATAAAAGGGACATTTTTTTTCATTCTAAACTCAACTGGTTTCCTGTATTTTTTTCAAAATGAGATATTTTTTAACAAAATCTTATGTTAAACATTTTGAATTTTTTTCAACTACATATAATTAATTTACAATTTAGTAGAACAAGATTATAAGGACAGTTGATACAACCACTGCTCCACGAACTATGACTCACAACACTACGCGTCTTAATAATTTTGTCAAGTTAAAAACTTCTGCACGAGCACTGTCAGTCCTTACGAGGTTTTGTTGCAAGATACCAAGTTGTAAGTTCACCAATAACCACCTAAAAAAATGGGCAATTATATAAATAAATTTGATAGTCTTACACACTATTCGACCAATTTAAAATAATCACTTGATGTGCAGAAAAAACAACTATGTTTTTTGCATGAAAAGAGACTTTTTGAATTATGAGGTTACCTGTACACTGAGATCCAGGGAAAGGGGGGGAACAGATTGTGTTTTGCCACCAGCATTCATCTTGCTGGTTTCCAGTTCCTCCCTGTCCACTTATATCTGATGGCGGAAACTATACAAAAACAAACAAAAAGTGGTTAGTGTGTTTTAGGAAAACGGCCCCTGAGATATTGTAAGTGGAATCCATTTACAGCTGGAGGTAAGTGTCTGTTTTAAATTCACCAACTCCAAATACAGTAATATCTGAAATCGTTGAGTAAGTTTTACATAGACCCTTACCTCTGGAACATCGCCAACAAAGTTGTAAGCAATCCCGTACTTGGGGAGCGGACCCTCTGGTGAGCACAAACGGGACTGTTTTTGTCCTAAAGATTCGCCTTTATGAATCTTGCTGACTGAGACATTAGTCTGTGCACCTGTGCTTGATGCAGCTGCTGCTGTTTTGCAGTCTAAGCAAATCTCTTGCTCAGCGATTGGCAGGAGGCTACTAGATCCCTCCTGTGAATCCAGAGAGGTCTGGGCACTCTTCTCCATGCCAGACCTCTTTAATCTAGGTAAAAATTTACCAGATTCCAGTTCTGACTTCCCATAATAAGGGCCCTCACATTCTGCATCCTCCTCTAGAGGTTTGAGATCTGCCTGCGGATCGTCAAAGACATCCACTGGAGCCAGGACAGGAAAACTTATCTCCTCTTTGTCGGTCTCAGCTTCCGAATCACTCACTCCAACAGGCGATAGCTCTGAGGCCGATATTGGTCTGAAATGAGTCCTGGGGGAAATACGAATGGCCCTATACTGTGTCCGGTTGATACCATATATTCGAGAGTGGAAGGCTTCATTCTCAGAGTCCGAACAAAGAATAGATTTGGGCTTAAACCCTGGACTGAAAGAAGCCATTTCCTCGGGCTCAAAGGAACACTCCACATGGAGGACTTGAGAGAAGGGATTGTTCAGGTTAAAGGATGCAAACGGGTATTCTAAACCTTGCTCTTCACTTTGCAAGCCTCCGTAAGATCCTAGCAAATCTTCATGGAAGATCAAAGAAAATCCCTTATTCAATCCATCTCCACCTCCTCTAATGGCCTGATCACTCTGCCCAAAGGACACAAGAGGCCTCCACAGGGGCCGGTGTCCAGGGGCAAAGCAGCTTGTGTTCATGAACACATCTGTGCCTGTGATGGTAAGCATGTCTGAGCTGGAAGCAGCAGCACACTGTAGCAGGCTATCCTGGGAGTCATCTGGTGGAACGACAGCCCAGTTCTTATCACCACTTAGTGTTTTCAACTCTCCATATACCCCTCCAAGGATGAATGATGTACCCTCCTTGTCAGAGTTCAAGTCCCAGGGCTTGGACGGAGTCATGTAATCCCCAGCATTGTTTACCTTGGAGAGTTGGTTTTTGGCTAAGTCCTGTTCTTCCTTCTTGCCTTCCCAGAGGTGATACTCTGACCGCTGCACTGCTTTTTTCTGAGGTCCATGGACAGAAACATCTCTCTTTTGGATCTCCAGACAGCTGCAACAGTAAGCATTTGGGTCAGCCGAGAAGAGCCCCTTGCTTAGTTTTTCTGCTCCATGCCTCGACACTGCCGTTTTGCCATCTCCGATTGCAGTCCAAATGTCTTTTATTATCCCTGAGCTGTAGTCATCAATATGTTGGTTTGTGTTATCTGAAAAAATGCCAGTCCTGTACTGTTTACTCTCATCTTCTTCCAATGCGATTCCACAAATAGATTCTAATTTAGATTTTTTGGTGAATATCTGATTGGTTGCTGTGCTACTACTGACTTCCTCACACTTTTTACCAGGGTCCGCTTGCAAAAAATCCAAGATTTCATCCTCTAGATATGTACCAGAAAGAGGAGGGATTTCACACTTTGTCTCTTCATTACCAATTTGAGCAGCATCCTCTGCCGGGGCATTTCCTTGCTCATTGTCTGACCGAGTCTCTTCTGAATGTGACCAGGGACTACAAGTTCGCGTCGATAGATTAGAACAGTGTTCAGTTTCATCAAAGGCACTATTTTTGGTCCATATTAGCAAACGAGACTGTTTATTAGAATGTGGGTCAAGACAGCTGCTAGAATCTGTGTTGTTTTCGTGACCAACGGTGAGTGGGTCACAGGGAAAGGGAAAAGTGGGACTTTCATACTGCAGCTCAAAGAGAGAGAAACAGGATGAGTTCAAACAGGATGGTTCACCAGTTGCTTCAGGGACGGGTGGCTCCTCCGGATTTTTTGATAGTTTGCTCAAGGTGAACGAAACACTGTCGAGAAGAGGAGAGAGGCGGATGGGAGAGTCTCCGATGAAGCTTTCTCCATCTATATCTTCAGATGTGGATGGTGAGTAACATCCCCACACTTGAACCATGTTTTCCAGATCTTCCATTAAAAATCCAACAGATCCCGAAGCCTCCTGTGAGTCTGCCAGTATTGCACTTTTCCCTTGCTGCTCAAGGCCATCTAACACTAAACAACATTCTGCCTCAATGTCTCCTTGCTCTTTGCTTTTTTGCCGAATCATATTTAGGATCCGACTCTCTTGTATTGAGTCTGAGGCACTACTATCCAATATGGATTGGTAAATATCAACTTCATAGAAGTGAGGGAATTCAGACAGATGCTTGTCATCTAAATCTCTACTATCCTCTGGCTGACAGCAGCTTGAAATCCCGGTGATTTCAGCGGTCTCATTTTCTGCTTCCACAAAGTGGCCATCCACAAATGAGCCTGCTGCTAAATACGCTCTGTGGTAGTTCTCATTGGCAATGCAGATTCCCTGGATTTCCTCCGGCAGCCTCTCCACATCTGCTGACAAGTCAAAGCCATCTGGAGAGTCAATCTTGTTTCTGTATTTTGTTTCCAGCTTGCTTTGTCGGCTGACTGGTATAAAATACTCTGTAATGGGCTCGGTGTACCAAAGCGGCTCCTCCATGTACTCTTTCTTGTGTCTGCCCTCGATTCCAGATTCTTTCGCTTCCAACCAGCCTGGATCTTTACGAATCTCTTTCAGCGGTCTCTTCCCCTTTTTGCAAAACTGTGTTTGTTTGGCAGCGATCCCGGTGGCACTGCTACTGCTCCCTCCTGCGTTTCTTCGCTCCTCTTTGTCAATAATCTTCATCTGCAGCTTCACCTGCCCACTGTTGCGTGTTCTCTTATTCTTTGCAGCCTCCCTGGATTTGGGCCTTATCCGAACAGTCTTGCTTCTGGACGACTTTGAGTCCCCCTGGTTCCCACTTGAGCTCGAGTCCGCCTCACTAGAGCCAGAAGACCAGGATCTGGGTCTATTTTTGCCCTCAGATCTGTGTCTTAGCTGTCTCTTGGAGTGGACAGTCAATTTTTCTTCTGCCGCTGCACCCCCATGGTATCGGTTCTCCTTCTCCTTCTTGCTTCGTCGCTGCTGCCCCCTCTCATTAGTTATAGCCGTGATAGTACTGCATGCCTCTATGTTTCTCTCTTTTGTAGCTTCACCTTCACTGTTGCAATCTTTAGGAGAAGAGGTGTCTGTGCTGGTTTGCGGGGCTGCAGAGGATGATGAACTTGAGTATGTGCAGGCCTTAGCCTTGTTCCACACCGTCATAATCTCTTGGAGACAAACAGGTTTCTCTGACAGAGGAGGAAAGGCTTCATAATACCTACAGACACAGGAAAGAAAAAGGAAATTTAAATGGAGTCAGAACAGGAAAGCTCTAATAGGCTAATCTGCAGACAACTTTGTAACTTACATTTCCACCTGATCCTTTGACGAGGGAGACTCTGCTCGCTCTGGGGACTGAGAGCCATCAGATTTCTTCTGAACACATTTCTCCTCTGTTGGAGAAATAAAACTAAAACTTCCTGCTGTTTTTTTCTCCAAATCATTTTATATATGATAATATAGGATAGTCAAACCTTTCTGTTTGTTTTGGATGTCCTTCAGCTTACAGCAAAGTTCTTCAACCAGGCTCTCAATTCCTGAGTTCTGTACAGGAGACAAATACAAGAAATATTTTAGCAATTCATACGGTCCTACCAGTAACTAGCTACACCCTTACATAATGTTCAAGCTCAATCTGACCTCATTTGAAATCTAACAGATAAAATATCCAAAACATTCTTTTGGCCTTAAATTTGGCAACATTTCCCAACGTTACCTAAAAAGAATTTAAACCTAGTAATACATCTCTAACAATGATACTGGTAGATGATGGTGGATAATATCATTATTATTTAATAATATTAATTATTATTAGTAGTACTACTATTAGTGATATTATCATAAATATTAATCAACTATTTAAGATAATCACTTTATAAATAGAGTACTAGTTTAATGTCATGCATTGTCAATAAAATGCAGTCAATAACAAAAATTCATATTTTTGTACAATCAGTTGGTTTTAAATCTAATTTGACCCCCATTTGTTGAGATGAGTTTTAAAACCATTGTGGGTAAGGAACCATTGTAAGGTAAACTGACTGCTGGGTAATGTCATGGGAGCTGTCTGTTTTGCCATTTGTTCTGATTGATGCTAAGACAGACCAGCTGGTCTTTGAGGGGCCGTAGTAGTCAATTTGGGACCAGTAAAAAAGAAAAACAGTATAGAAGTGATTGTTTTTGGAACAGAAAGGGGTGAGTGGTCCATGACCAAATGATCTGTATCTGTGATGTAACAAAGATAATCAAATTTGGGTTAGGAGGAAGGTGATGTTAGTGGTTTAATAATTTTATAAAGCTGTCATTTCAGCAACTAATAATATCACTAATTAAAAGCCACATATGTATTCATTTTTACCATTTCAGCCGCCTCAAATTTCAGAACCAATCATACAATATTTTGACACCACATAATTAATAAGTTCTGCTTGGCTGATTAGTCGAGAACAAGCCACAGGATTTCCTGAGTAACATCTGCAGGAACAATATAATCTCCATTTGTTCTGGTGGACTTGAGAGTAAGTAAATAATTTTTTCCTTCTTGTGGAGTGTGTAACGGCCTTAACTCTTTACGATTCCTTTTCTGTCCACTAATTGTATAATAAACGCCTCTAAAGTCCAAATAATATCAAAGAAAATTGGTCATTATGATTTGTATCAAATATGAGTACAGCACTCAATGTCTACAATGAACATGGTATATAGAAAAACTTGTAAGTTTCTGAACATTTCTAGCATTTGAAAGTCAGTAAAATATACTTAAATCATTCTGACTTTTGTTTTTGCATACTATACACTTTGATAGAAAATATTTTTCTCCAAAACCAAGTGTTATAAAATCTGAGAAAAATGCATTCCCCTGCTCCCTGAAATGTTTATTGACAACTATAGCCCAGACTATTTTTTGTATAGCACAATTCTACACAGGGTGATTCAAAGTGCTTTACAGAAACATTAAAACACAAGCATGGTTTAAAATTACATCAAGAAATAAAAAGGAAATAATTCAAGTCACGATAAATTCCAGATTAAACAAATATAAAACTTTAAATAATCTAAAATGAAAACTATTGAAACGCAGCTCAGAACAAGTGGGCCTTTAACCTGAATTTAAATAAACAGTGTTTCAGGAGTCTATGTGGAGCCTAGAAGCTGAATACACTTTCTCCATGTCTTGTTTAGACACTGGGAACTAATAAAAGACCATATCCAGATGACCTGAGGGGTCTGCTGGGTTCATACTGGTTCAAGAGGTGATGGACTTAAACCATTCAGTTTTATGAACCAGTAACAGAACTTTAAAGTCTATCCTCTGACATACAAGCAGCCAGTGTAAAGACCTCAGAACTGGACTGATGTGGTCCATGTTCTTGGTCTTGGCTAAGACTCTAACAGCAGAGTTCTGAATTAGCTATAGGTGTCTAATTAGTTTAATTAGTTTTAATTAGTTTTATTAGTTTTAATTATTAGGAACATCCGTAAAGACATATTACAGTAATGAAGCTGACGAAAGATAAAAGCATGGACTGGTTTTTCCAGGTCCTCTTGTGACATCAGATCTTTTACCATTGATACATGTTTAAGTTGACAGTAGGCTGATTTTGTAATTCCCTTTACGTATTTTTATATAGGTCTGAGTCATCACTAAACCCAGATTTCTGGCCTGATTGGTGGTTTTCAGGTCTATAGATGGAAACTCTGATGACCTCTAGTCGTTTTTCTTTGGCTCCAAAAACAATCACCTCAGTTTTGTTTTTGTTTAGCTGAAGAAAGCTTAGTCACATCTATTTATTAATCTCCTCAATGCATTTACCTAAATCCTGTACAGGGCATTGGTCTCCTGGTTACATTTTAATATAATGAAAATCTGTGTGTCATCTGTTAAGTATGGTAAATGTTATTTTGTATGACTTGTGCCAGTGGGAACATGTAGATTTAAAAAAAAAAAGAAGTCCCAGAAAGTTATCCAGTTTAAACTGGGGTTTTTATATACAGCTGTTTTGAGTGACTCTGGGAAAACGCAGAAAATTAAAGACAAGTTCACAATCTGTAGTAGATCTGGCTCCATTGTCTGAGACATTTTTTTTTAAAAAAAAAGAATCCTGTGTGCAGGATTTCCAAATAGCAAGAGGATGAGTTCAGCTGATGTGAAATAACCTCCAGATTTTTGCTGTTAATGACATAAAACTGTGTCATGATTTTTAAAGTGGTTGTCAGGGGACACAGTATATTTCCTGAACCTGCTTTTGATTAACAAACTACTTGTCTGGGTTTTGTCTGTTAATAATTTGGCTAACTCATTTCAGGCCTTGGTGGAACAAAAGGTGTTTTTCCATTATCACATAGTCTGCCGTACTCCAGCGCTCTATTCTGCTGGAATGCTTTTCCATCTCAAATCCAGTCTAAGTCCAGACGCTCTATTGTAGGAGGGGTTAGGGTTACTAACACTCCCCCGGCGCATTTTTCTAGAAAGTTACTGATGTCATCTGATGGCGACACGACGCAACAAAAAAACACGTTCTCCGATATTTAATGTATCGTTTCATTTGTATAATTTTATTTTATTTTTTAAAGTCCTCCGAGATACCAAAGAAGACGACAGAGACAA
Organism: Pseudomugil tenellus; assembly: GCA_037177515.1. NCBI lineage: Eukaryota > Metazoa > Chordata > Actinopteri > Atheriniformes > Pseudomugilidae > Pseudomugil > Pseudomugil tenellus. Next base: position 17,689,922 of record JBAMHX010000006.1, on the reverse strand, counting down.
TATAGAAGGCGGTGAAGCAGCCTTTTACCTGCTGCTCGGGTTATGGCTTATAATGAGTGATAAACTCACGGCACAAATCAGGAGACGTCCTCATCAGGCAACAGGCCTGTTGACTAATAAGGCCAGAGCATTATGACAGTTTTTGGTAATGTCAGAGAAATAGCACTTCTTGTAAATTATAAGAGTGCAGTTTCTCTTTATACATGTCATAATGAGCCTGCAATCTGTTTTCCCTCAATCTCTGCTCGGCTATCCGGCAATCTTTTTTAATTCTTCCTTCAGTGTAGAATTTCTCCATGGAGACTTTTCTCCTGGACACAACCTTCATCTTAGTGACAGCAATATCATCAATAACATCTGACATTTTAACATTGAAACTAGTGACAAGCTCATTGACTGAATCCTCTGATAGGGTAGGTGTTAACAAAAAGAACCGGTTAAACGCCTCAATCGTGTTTTCAGTTTTATACCGTTTAGTTATCACGTGTGTGACCAGAAATCCTGCTCTGGAAAAAAAAAAACAAGAGAAATGATTACACAGATCCACATCACACATAAATCTTGGAAATGTCCAAATTCTTTGATAAAAGCATATTTAGAGCCTGTCTTTGAGTGTATGTTAGCTCGGTTATATGCCAAATCAGCCTAAAGTTGTCCAGACTTTAGTCTTTATTCCTTTGTCATGAGGTTTGTCAACAAGAATGTCAGCAGCAATAATTACACTGTCAAACACAAGATGCTGCATCCAGGGGGGGGGGGGGGGGCTGTAAATATTCCGAAATATAATTTTGGATGAAGCTTTCAGCTTGCAGGACCATGTGTTCCAAAGAAGGAAAGCTTTGAAAAAATAACTTCTTACACTGAAATAATTCATTATATAAAACTGCAACCCCCCACCCTCCTCCCTTTTTGCACTATCCTCACTGATAAAACTTCAATAATGCAATAATGACATTAGATAGGATATCTAGACAAATAAATTCATATAAAATGTAGTAAACAGCTACTGAAGGACTTTTACCAAGTAGCAAATTTACCCCGACTATACAACAAAGGCACAAAATATTAAATAGTATGTAAGGGTCAAGTCAATAAAACTAAATACTGTTAGCATTTATTTGTTGTATTTCAAGTTATAAAACAGAAATCTCAAGACTTGGTCAAATGTTAAAGCACGCAGTAGCTTAGATGACTAGGATTACACGGTTACAAAGCAACTCGATGAACACAAAAGAATAGTTTCTCTTTCCAACACAATAAGCAGCCATGACCGACACTACAAGATCCATTAGCCTTAGGCAATAATGTCCTCAACGACGTGATCCAGACGAATAAATGAAACTCACGTGGCTGACAACTCAAGCCAGCTGACTTGTGAGAGTTTAGGCATGCTCAGCCATGACTGTTATATTTAGCTGCAGTGCACAAAGGGTTTCAATAAATAATATTATATCTAAGCAATACAATATTTATTTTCTCACATTCCTTTCAATAGTACATTACATATCCTGATGATTTACCAACTATTTACATCTAATAATACAACTTGTAGATGCATGGATTTCTCATCAACAGTGCTACAAAATATGTAGTTAGAGTCAGAGCAAATACTCTGACTTTAAATGAGTATATAACCCTAACTTGCTGTTCATTCCCTCAGAAAATGATTAGCTTTCCACTTTGAGTAAAGCAGTGTTTTCTCTCGCATCGCTGTGCTAATGCCAGTCAGCTGACAGCCTCAGCGCTGCAATCACGTGCAGCATATGCTGCTTTAAAAAGAAAGGGGGGAAAGTGTCCAGAGTTCAGTCGCCTCAGTACAACACTCCTCCCCTTTCCTTGCAAATCTGTCTCCATAGTTTTTCCTTTTAGTCACAGATGAAAGGGTCAACAAAAAGAATATTAAATAAACTTCACAGTTAAAATACCAATCAGTGTAAGCCAGGAAAGGCTCATTTTACATTAAAGAATAAACTTTGGTGTTGACCCTGACATTTTCAATAGAGTCCTTTCCTTATTCAAAGCGTTGGCTTCCCACGTTAACCTAGCTCTATTCTCTATCCATCCAGTTTGACTCATGCAATTAAAATCAGCATGACTGAATCTTAACAAGCAACAAGAAATACTACGATAATAAATAAATTCCTGACATAATTAAGCTATACATACACCGCCATGCAAAATGCAATCGGTATACCATTCACTCAGGGCTGGGCGATATGACCAAAATCTTGTACGCTGATATGGCTTATTTTATAACAATATACATCACAATATAGAATTTTTTGTCCTTTGACCACATATCTGTTGTTGTAACGTAAAACATCCCCTTGTGAATCTCGGTCTCCACTTTGACCCAACATGCATCATAAATCAGGTAACATCTTTAGTAATGTGTGTTCGCTGGGTATTTCGTATCTCAGATCGAATGTTTGCACCAACTCGCAGAACCCACATTTCTAAACCGTATGATTTGGAACTACATCTTTGCAGATGTGCTTTGTAACAGCAGTAGTGATCATCTATTTATATATGGTTTTGAAAGCGTAGAAGTCTGGAGTTTATTATGAGCACTTTCGCCACTGCTTTTTAGGGGTGGGTGACTCATCAAGTTTACAACAATCAAAAAAATAAAAGTTTGATTTTACTCTTGTTGTGTTTTAAGTTGTAATTCGAGTTGTAAT
>JBAMHX010000006.1:17654835-17672662 GCA_037177515.1 Pseudomugil tenellus | reverse complement strand
AGGTTCAACAAGCAAATTTCAGCCTTTAAATTTTTATGCTCTTTTTAGATAATCTTACACAAGTTTACCTTAAACTAATTCACATTTTAAGCTTCCAAAGGTTTGTTACAAATATGTTTTACACTTTTTAGTTCAGCTTTCTTTATTTTATTCAGATACTTTTTACTAAAGACTTAAGGTATAGACTTAGGCTTTATACAAATTGTTCAACAAGCTGGTTTCAACCCTTTTCAACTCAGTTATGCAATGTTTTGCTAAACCTTTAACCTTTTTCACACTATTTAAGCATCCGTTTCTGCTTTTACGATTTCAGACAGTTTCATGATCATTTTAGCTTTCTTTAGCATTACAGTTCAACAATTTCAGCTTAAAAGGCATTCACTCTGCTGTTCTGCAAGAACAGCAATTCTTCTAGTTTAAATTACATTTTGTTTATTCTAATATTTTCTTTGCCGTTAAATGATATATTTAATATATAAATCATAATTAAATCCAGATGTTTGCACAAATGTTACAAAGATGTAATCTTTGACAGAGTTGTAATTTATATATAATAGTCACAAATGACACTAATTGTTATATACTTATTCTTTTTAATTTTTTTTGTAAAATCTACAGCCTGGATCAGCTGAATATGTGTATGTGAAATTAAATTAAACTAATTTTTTGTCAGATTTTGGGCCTTGGTGCTTTCCTAGAGCCATTGTTGCCCATAAGCATCCTGAACCTAAAAAAACCACCACTGACAACATTTTCTTCCAGCCTGGAGCATCACATTACAGCTGAGTGTACTATGCAGCACTGCTTCAAAATCTATCTATTGGTATATGAATTACTTTTTATTTTTTTATCAATATACTTTTTAAAGAGGTAAAGATGCATCACAGCTTAATTAAATACTCTTTCTGTATAAATTATGTGATCCCCAAAGAGCCATTAGCTCATTATGGTGTCCAGCGATTCATGAAAACATTTCAGGAAACTGGAAAAGTTTAGCATGAAAGAAGCAAAAGCCTCCAATAAACTATCTCCAGCAAATAAATATGATTTGAAAGTGGTGTTCATAACAAATGGGGAGAAAATTCCAACAAAAGTCTGACACAGGACCTTAAGCCAAAATTTCCATTATTACCTAGTCCGGTCTGCTCTACCGGCCCGGGAGCGCTCTACTCTGCTGGAATGTTTTTCCATTGCAAATCCAGTCACTCAAGTCCAGACACTCTATTGTGGGAGGGGTCCCCCGGTGCATTCCTGATGTCACAACGCAACAAAACAGCATGTTCTCCAAGAATGAATGTATTGTTTAGTTAATTTGTATAATAAACAAATTTTTTAAAAATTTCTCTGGCATACCGAAGAAGAAGACGGAGACAAAATGGAAGGCGGTGAAGCAGCCTTTTATCTGCTGCTCGGGTCATGGTTAATAATAAGTAATAAACTTACCGCACAAATCGGGAGACTTTGTCGTCGTCGGGCAAGAAGGTGACCTGTAGAGGCAGTAATTGTCATTACTGTGTACATTGCTGTGTAGTGACATCATTCGCTGTAAGCCAATCATCACACTACCCACCCGGCGCGACCAGGCCTGGCCCGACAACTAAGTAGGTCCAAAAAGTTTCAGTACAGTTCGACAAATCGTAATGGCAACGCTCTGAGGACGGATGGACTGGTGTAAGGCTGGGTAGACTAGGTCCGTGTGGAAAGACACCTTTAGAGATGCATCCAGACCATCCATGTGCAGGGACTCTGCAGAACAATCTAGATGAGTTAAAGTAAAGCACAAAAAATGTTTTTTGTCACTTTGTGACAAAGAAAATGTGGAGTAGAAACCCATGAACATATACAATATCATAAGCTGGTAGATATATATGTATTGGTGAATTTATGGGTATGTTTACATGTATATATGTCAACTAACTAATAAATAGAGTGGTTATTGTGTGGTACAAATGAACCACGGGTGGGTCTATACTTCATCCCACCCCAATTTAGACTACCTTACGTAAAGAATTACAGATGCAATATTATTATAAATAGATGAATTCGTATGGAAATGTGGAAAACACTCTTATCTCTGAATCCATACTGTACTTACATACTACAGTAATAAAATGTTTGTTACATCAGCGAGAGACCGGTAGATTTATCCATAAAAATTCTTTGTCCTCACAAAAAAGAATAAATGATTTTACTGGTTAACACCAACAGATCTGAAGTTGTAGGATATTTGATATTTATTTACTCAACGTTCCTATTTGGGCATTTTTGTATGTAGTATTTGAAATATCTCATCTGATGTTGGCAAACTTTCTCTGAGCCAAGTTCTGCGTTGTGAGAAGTACTAATGCAATTTCTTTTAAAAGTCTGCTTGCTGTCTTTCCTATGTTAGAATAACTTTTGTGAGTCATTAAGCATTGCCAACTTTTATATCTATTTTGTAAATGCTTTATAAGGCATAAATAGTGTACAATTTAGATGCACTCATGACATATACGTCATAAATGAGTAGTAAGTGCTTTGTATCTAAGTTCAGTAATGAATTCCTACATTATTAACTGCTTATAGGACATTTATTTGAAAAGGTAATTTGGAAGGTTTTTTTTTTTAGAATATTTACTAATAGATTAGTACCAGTCATAATTGGTTTGTAAATTATGCAATACCACATTTTGAAAATCTAAAGCCATATTGAACAGTATGAAAATACAATAATTCACACATTGTCGATGAGCTAATCAATGAAGAGTAAAACATAAATGTGTTTATAACGTATATACTAATGAGTGATAATGTCAAAGGTTATCTAAAAATGATAAAAACAAAGTTTATTAACTCTTGATCAGTTATTTTTAAATGAGTAAAACACCTACTAAAGTGTTTATAAACCACAGTATTACAATAGTTTTAGTATTACAGTCATAAAATTGCTTTGTAAATGATTAATTCAGTATTTATTAATGCTTATTAAATGCAAATGTTGTTCCTTGGCCGTGGAATGAACTGCCAAACCCTCTGCTCTGCAGAGTCCTTATCTATTTTCAAAAGCAGGCTAAAGACGCAGGTCTTTAGCGAGCATTTCTGCACTTAGCATAATTTCTATTGATCACAACTAACTTGGGAAAATTGTTTTAGCTCTTTGCGAAAACTCAGATATAATGAACATAGGGAACACACAAAAAAAAAGAAAAGAAATTCTTTGCCTCTAACACTGCAGGCAACATGTGTGCCCAACTACACTACAGCAGTTCGACTGCAATTATCTATGATGTCTCTACTATTTGATTTAGTGCTTGTGTTGTTCTTATTCTCAGATGTAAGTTGCTTTGGAGAAAAGTGTCTGCTAAATGACTGTAATGCAATGTTTATAGTATGTACTTGCTATAAAGTGTTACTTTATTTTTCTTTTCCACTTATACATACTCGGCTGGTTTTCAATTATAATTCGGGACCTTTCGATGTGGGGTTGTAATAATAAGTTCCTAATGTGCCGCTGCGTTCAGTGACATTATGAAGCTGTCACACTGGTCTGAAAAGAGTACTGGTATCTGTTTCGAATGCGATCAGGGATATTATGAAGCTGCCAACAATCACAGTTACAGAATGTTGATTAATCTTGGTTCTGAAGGTGCCGCCCAGATTGCTGTTAAAACCAAAGCTACGACCTGAGACTATGCTAAAGCTGCTAATGTAACCCGGAAAAAAAATAAACATTGGGTTATAATCCCACAAAATCTAGATAAGAGTTAATACGTCTGAAGGTATCTTTCAAGTCGATGCAGTCCACTTTAAGATGTAAGGCCCTCCTTCCTGATTTCTTCTTCTTGGGAAACTCCTATAAAATCCTTAAGCCTCCATTTCCCTCCCCTTTTGTACAATTTTGCTGTTGGAGAGGTCAGTGGCATCATCATTTAGTCAATTTATCCCAAACCATCCTATTGCTTCATGTATTTGTTTGTGAAAATTCTTGTTCTAATTACCAAAATGATATGTCTGTAAATAATGACAAGCCAACTGTAGGATATTGTTGGTTGTAGGAAGATATTTTGGGGTTGCAATTAGCATAAATTTATGCTTCCCATTTGTATAGGAACTGGAGTGTGCAAGTTTACAGTGTGAACGTTTGTTTTCCTTTGTCACCTTCAGCCTTCCGGAAATTAAACAGAGAATTCCTCCAAAAATCACGGCATGTCTCCATGATTTATTAACCAGCACAACGCAGAGATTGACCGGTTGCACTAACAAAGCCGTTATAAATAAAGACTTGCTAAAAAGTCGCTAGAATAAGCTATTAATATCAACACTGGCTGTTAGCAATACTTTCCACACAAATAACATATTTTTCTTAATGGGATTACTTACATTCTGCTGTTATGACTTTTGTCCACGGAGAGTCTAAACAGATCCCTCTTGACACATGTATGGTTGTGAACATTTTGCCTGACATAGAAAGGCCTCATTTTGTGACAGATGGCAAGCTCCAAATCACAGCAGGGGCACTTCCAACCCACTGCCTGCTAGAACTGTTGTCACAAGCCAGCACAACAGCGCAGAGTGATGCGGTTCAGAACCACTAAGGAAATTTGCAGGGAAAAAGTTTGCACTTTCAAGATCACTCTCTGGTGTAGGCGCTGTATGATTCTTCATCTTTTCATTTTACAAACAGCTACTGAGCTGCAGTCTGTAATTCAATAACTGGTCTACTTTCATATCATCAGCTCTTTAGTTATATCAACCACTGATGATCTGATCTGTTTTCGCGTTTCAGTAAAGTGCTGCACCCATTTCCAGTTTTTCTTGAAAAGAGCGACTTTGCATGGAAATACAGTTGATTTAACACATCAATGATTACAGAAAAGTAGGAAGTTGCGTCATCCAACTGTTATGTGCTGTTATTTCCACAGTATGCTTTTTGCATTACACTGTGCATCCTGTGCACTGTGATCACCAGCTACTTCCTGCATATCAGTTTAATGTTAATGTGGTAGTACTAGAACATAAAAATGGATTTATTGATACTCCTACTAATATATCAGATAACTCCACTTTTTCCTTGTTTCCCTGGGGTTTTGTAGTACTTCCAGGATCGTCTAAACACAACAACAGAACACAATACAACAGAACACAACAATAGTACAATGGTGCCTGGCAAGGAGTACTACTTCAACAACTGGATGACCCTGCTGTCCCAGCTGCCCCTGCTGCTCTTCACCTTGCTCAACTCCTGCCTTTACCAGAGGTTGGTGAAAATAAGGGGTTGAATTGGACCAGATCAAGATTTGAGAAAATATTTACAACTAAAGTGATTTATTACCATTTATCTGATGTAAAACTTAAACATAAATGTTTTAAAGATAATTTATTTACTCAGGACGATCTGTCTCATTAAATAATGAGAATAACTTTGAACCAAATCAAAAGCTTTGTAGTCTTCTTTATCACTCTTTATATAATGTAAATACTCTGAATAGATACCCCCACCCACACCCCCATGTTGGCAGTTAGGGATGTGATACTGTATAAATGCTGTGTTATAAGAATATGTTAGTGTTGAGGAAGAACCATAGAACAGCACATAAAGGTAAATCACTCAGCTGATTTACCTTTATGGCTAATTTGAAATAACATTTTTATCTAAAAATATATTTTCAGTCACATATAATTGAACCACCTCAATTAAATTAAATAGATCATCCTCTTGATGAGAAAAAAGTTGGTCTGGCATGAACCCACAGAAGTAGTCTATGTTTCTAATAAGTTTCTGGATTGTTTCTAAATGTTTGAGTCATAAATGTGCGTTTGGATGCGTTTCAGGATATCTGAGGTGGTACGGATTGCAGGTAGCCTCGTTTTTATTCTGCTGCTCTTCCTCCTCACTGCTGTGCTGGTTAAAGTACCCATGGAGGAAGACCAGTTCTTCTCTGTCACAATGGCTACCATCTGGTTCATCAACTGTAAGTTTATGTAGCTTTGTCTATAGGGGTGGTGGATGAATCTGGATTTAAGATATGATTGGGGGCTCTTCCTCCTGCAGCCTTTGGTGCCGTGCTGCAGGGCAGTCTCTTCGGCCTGGTGGGTCTGCTACCTCAGAAGTACAGCGCCATCTTCATGAGTGGCCAGGGGCTGGCAGGAACCTTTGCTGCTGTTGCCATCCTGCTAGCCATAGCCAGTGAGTCACCCACCCACACACTAAAATGACATAATTCTCCAACTGCCTAGTAACAGAGGGCATGAAATGAATGTATGTCTTATTAGCAAGACCTCTCATAACAATCTTCTGTTGCTCTAATGTAATAACTTGTGCTTGTTATTCAGGTGATGCCGACTCTGAGACTGCAGCGTTGGGTTACTTCATCACACCATGTGTAGGAACCCTGGTCACACTCGTCAGCTACCTACTGCTGCCATACCTGGTTAGTGACTTAGAAACATGCCGATTCCACTCAATTTTAGAGGAAGAACGTAAATGTTGTCTGTGTGATCTGAATGATATTGAAAATCAGATGTACTTTTTGTTTTATTGTCCTTTACACCATGATCTGAGGAATCAGCTGTTTTGTAAGGTGTCAGATGTTGACTTAGATCTGTTTTCTGTGTCAGATAAAGAGACTTAAGTTTTTCTTTATTTTTGATGTATTTCATCTGGCTCAGTTTGTGCTAAAAAGCTTGGGGTTTGCGTAAGCGGACACTAAATGTTGATTTTTTATAGGGCTGAGTATCTTTTATGGGGCATGACACTTAATAATAATTAACTAACTAACTAACTAACCCATATTCATTTGGCCTAGGCTTCATGATTAGACTTCTTATCCATTTTTTGATAACCAGAGCAGAACAGATTGTCACTGGAAACAGGCAAAGAACTGCAATGAATTGAATTAGGTGCAGATTAAATTATTTTTATTTAATGCTTGAACCACTGAGACGGGTACATTTTACCACTCTCTATTAGAACAGTGCAATTGGCACAAAGATGCATCAATTCCTCATCTTCAGTACTTGACTCGTTACTGATTAAAAATTACTGATCAATTGGTTTCTTCCACGACTGATTCATCCACGGTTTCATCAGATTCCGCCTCACTAACATCCAGAGCTATTTCTCCTCCCTCCAATCCTCTGGTACTTAGGTCTTGGGATAATAGTCACGTTTCTTTGGCATCCATTCATCTCTTCTATTTATCCATTTATCAAATGTAGCAGTACATTAGCCTGAATGATTTTAAAACCCTATTACTTACTGACAGCTATTCAACTTGTATACATTACTAAGCAACCAGAATGGACGTGGCTCAGAAACATCTGACAGCTGGACACAGTGCATTAAACTAGATGGTAGGAATTACCTTCTTTGCGGTTCAGGGTATAACATGTAAATCATTCATTTATTGTCAGTATAAAGTAGATCCGCAATGCTTTGGTCTGAATTCCTGGTTATTCTACCTCCACACACCCCATTAACCCTGTTCTCAAGCGCGTAATGTAAATGAGGCCCGCCTCCCTCCAGATAGCAGAAAGTTCAACTCTACCCTGTTCCGCCATATTTGTAGTTTTATAGCAGCCATATGCCTATTTACTGGTAGAGAAAGATTTTACAGGCAAGTTTACTAGAAACGTCAACGGAAAACATGTTCGTCCAGAATTACATGTTCGAGCTAGAGTCTGACACATAGCAGGAGAATGAAGATGCAGAACCACGACTTCAAATGAATGCATTGCAATGGTGTGTTATCACAGCATTTACATTGTCTTCTTGAAACACAAACTACATGTCAGATACTTTTTTAAGATATTAATGCTACTGTAGGAACATGTTAATATAGTAACCGTCGATGTGTTATGTGTAATTGACCTCAGACTCAAAGGGATTGTCGTTAAAATCAATTTATTTACAGGATCATTTATTATAAATAAATGTTGCAACTGTGTCCACCGTGAGTTCTGAGTGAAAAATACAATAAAACGTGACTTAATTTTAGAGTTATTTGAAGCTTACTGCTTTGCTGTGTCCATCGTTTTCCATAGAGGGAAGGAACTGACCCATCATTTAGATAAAGTCGTTCAGCAAATTCCTCTTGATATTGGCGGAGGTTGATGAAACACTCGTCTTTGAAGTGGTTTTCAAAAACAAAAAGGATTTTCCCCATTAATGATTGTACATTTACACAAAAAATTAAATTCAGCCACGCAATTCAAACAGGCTCTAATGAGTTGTGTGGGTTGATACACCCATCAATCGAACATTTGGATTTGTCAACTGATAACTTTGAGATGGCTGAATTTGGACTACAAAATTGCGTTGAGGTAAAAATGGAGGATTCACGAAACTGGTTACCCAGAAGTCCACGGCCTTGGAATATGACCAAAAAGAATATAAAGATATATGTGCAGCATTAGAAGGACATATCTATATACATTTTCTGCATTCCTAAACACAAAAACATGTACTTAAGGGCTAAAAAATAGATTTTGCAAGATATGTTCCCTTTAAATCGATATTAGTCCAGAATAATATTCAACTTTGTTTCTGTTTGCTAGAAGTTTGATGTAATTTCTTTCCCCTGTTTTTCCATTCAGTGCTTTGCTCAGCATTACCTGAAAAAAAGTAACAAATATGTGGAAGAAACCACAGATGAGCTTCTGAAAGGTAAGAGTTTGTTTTTTACTGTTCCTTGGTATTAAGTAACAGTTAAATGAGACATGTCAACAAAACCACCTTGGAAGTACATTTTGAGTAGTTCTGCACAAATACTGCTAATTTCAGAAAATTCTTGAGTAAAATCATGTATAAAATGGCAAGTGTGTGTTTTCTTTTGTTTGAGAATATGATTCAGAAAGTGCAACTTTATGAAATTAGACATGTTGTTTTTGTGAACTTCATTGTGAATTAAATCCAACAGCCGTTAAATATGTGTCAAGAGGTACCAAAAGGGAACGACAAACCGATTCCACAAACTGCATGCTTTTGAAGTTTTATTAAACTTGATGGAGGATGTTGCTAAATAACCCAATGTTAAACACATAAGTTGTGTAACTTATGTAAACAAGGCCTATGCCGTCGGAAGTGATGGCTAAGGGTATACCCCCAAGCGCCACCTTGTGAGGAAACGATCGGATAATTGTGAAATTCGATACAGATTGTCCTCTTTGGGAACTAAACAGGTACACTGAGTATCAAAATTCAAATTGTGAAAACTGTTTGAGATATCGCGCTAACAGGAAGGATATCTGGCGGCAACGGCGGTTGTAATGAAACCATAATATCCCGACACTCCGTGTTCAGGGATATATCCATCCATCCATTTTCTACTGCTTAATCCCGAACGGGGTCGCAGGGGTCTGCAGCCAATCCCAGCTGACAATGGGCGAGAGGCGGGGTACACCGTGCACAGGTCAGCCAACGATCTGGTTGTCAGACAGACAACCATGCACACACACTCACTCCTATGGGCAATTCTCCAACCAGCTTATCTCCAAAGTGCATGTCTTTGGACTGTGGGAGGAAGCCAGAGAACCCGGAGAGAACCCACGTTAACACGGGGAAACTCCACACAGATAGGCCACCGCCCGAGCCGGGGATCAACCTGCATGCAGTGAGGCTGCAGGGCAGCCCCTCTTTTATTTGCAAATTTCTAAAATGCATTTAAATACAGGACCTGATGAGGGCAAACACTGATCGTGTATAGTAGAAAGTGTGTGTGTGTGTGGGGGGGGGGGGGATCTTTAAAGGGAAATTGCGTGCACCTCTACGTAAGCAATGATTTTTAAACCAGGTTTTTACTTTGGCGTACCAACTAGTTGCTTTTTTTTCCGCTAAGCCCAATTCTAGTGGAGATTCTATGCAAAGTTTTCTGGTCTTTTATCAGTTGCCAAAGTCACAAGACATGGAGAAGCTACATTCAGCTTCTATTCTCCACATGTCTGGAACAAACTCCCAGAATGCCTCAGATTAGCTAAAACATCAAAAGTTAAAGACCTTCCTGTTCGCAGCTGCATTTTACTTGTTTTCATTTTACATTATTTTAAGTTTATTTCCTAATCTAAGTCCTAATCTGTGTATGTTTTCATGTAGAATTAATCATGATTTGAATTGTTTAAAGTAATTTCCTTTTACTTTTTTTAATTTTAAATCAAGCTTCTTACTCTTCAGTGTTTAAATGTTTCTGTAAAGTCTGAATCACCCTGTTGTTGAACTGTGCTATACAAATAAATTTACCTTACTGTGCCTTTATGGATGATGCTTGTGACATGTTTTTCACAGTGAATCACTTCTCTGTTTATCATTGTGAATAAACCTCAAGCATAACATTTTATTTCATATTTGGGTGATATGTTTATGTATTTCTAGCAACAAAACTATTGTTTTATACTACTTGACAGCGGACTAACCCTAAGGGGGGTGAAAGTATTTCCATATTCTCCCACAACAGTCTCTTTGTCGTCACTGATTTATTAAAGTAAGCTGTTTTACATTAGCAGGTTTAAGCCCATGGAGTGTCTGTTTGCTTTCCCATTATGTTAACAGGTCTTTCCTTCAGATTCTGACTGAATCAATTCACTGGAACATTATTTCATTAAGTCACTTGATCCTCCGTTTATCCAATTATAGGCTGTTCCCAGACAAAGACAGGGCTGTTGGCCTCACCAGTATGGAACTAGATTTGTCTTTTTATTCAATGCAACAATATATAAAATCTGAAAGGGGGGAAAAGTTTTGGAAGGAAAAATATATATTTAATAGTAATTTTTTCACACAGTTAGCAAAAAATAATATTTGTGAGTAAGATAAAACATTCTGTCACAACATATCTAAAAATTATTCAACATTTTAAAATATATATATTTCTTTAAAAAATGAATAAAAAAATTTCTCTTTCGGTTATTTATTTACTCTGCTGTCAAAGTGAAAAATTTACTTTAAATACAATTCCTTTCTCTCCAAACTTTTTTGCTGTCATCTAGTTTTTGCTCTCGAAGTGAAAACTGTGTACTATTGTTAATTTTCTCAACCAGACTGACAGCTGGATGGAAATCCTTTCTGCATGCTGGTTCCTCCTCTCTTATTCCATCAGCCCGTTAAACCCGAGTCGCTCAGCTTCAGACCTGCAGGTCTGTGGATGTCTCTCTCGCCACAAAGCCATATGTAACACATAAGTACTGATACCAGTAGTGTTGGACTCTTTGCAGGCAGAGTGGCAGAGAAGACTTCTCCCGCTTCCATCAGTATTTATGTGTTATTTATGGGTATTTTATGTGGTATTTATGGGTTTTGTGGTGAGAGAAACATCCAGCTGTCAATCTGGCTGAGAAAAATGACCATTAGCAGCATGAGCTCGCCCCTGCACAGTTTTCACATCGAGAGCAAAAAAAGTTTGGAGAGAGAAGAAATTGTAATTAAAGTAAAAATTTCACTTTGACAGGAAAGAAAATAAATACTTGAGAGTAAAAAATGTTATTAGAGATTCATTTTTAAAGAAATATATTTTAAAATGTCAAAAATTCTGTAATATATTATGTGACACAATATTTTATGCCAAACTTATTTTTTACTCACAAATATTATTTTTTGCTATCAGTGTGAAAAAAATACTATCAAATATATATTTTTCCTTCTAAAACTTTTTGTCCCTCTCAGATTCTATATTTTCCTCCATTCAATAAAAAGACGAATGTTGCTCCATACACCAGGCGCACTCATATGTCTCATTACAACATATGTGAAACGTTTCCTCTGAGCCGCTGTTTAACAGCAGTTTATAAAATTTTCTGTGGTTATGTGTAATTACAGCTGGCAGTAAGGTGGAAAACAGGAAACCGAACGGTCACGCTAATGGGTTGGTGAGCGATAACGCAGCTAACCCCGGCAGTCTAAATGAGGGTGAAGTGGTTTCCAGTCCAGAGTGTGAGCAGCCTTTTCTTTCAGTGGAGACAGTCGTGCGGGAACAAGTCAAGGCTTCTGTGCTGGAAGTCTTTAAAAAGGTAAATCCAGCGCATTTCCGGGGGGAGGGAGTGGAGCTATATTGTTACGTACTTAATTTTTTTCATCCATATTGAAACCATTGAGCATTTAAATGGTCTCTCTCTGTTCAGATTAAGGTGATGGCGTTTTGTGTGACGTTTGTGTTTACTGTCACCTTGTCCGTGTTTCCTGCTATTACCGCTGATGTCAAATCAGTTTCAAAGGGACGATGGGGTAGGACTCAGCCTCACTTCCAATTCAGATTACGTTTCTGCAGCATTCAACTGCCGTGTTGTGTCCTCATGTCTTTGACTGTCAGATCCATATTCTTTATATTTCAGAGCGTTTCTTCCTACCTGTATGTTGCTTTTTGACTTTCAACATCTTTGATTGGATTGGTCGGACCATCACCTCATGGATACACTGGGTGAGCTTCCCTGTTTTCCCTTTTTTTCTCAGTCTGATTTCATTGATTAGTTTTTTTACAATCTGTTTATTTTCTTTTCCCCACTCCGATGGAAAAAAAGTGCGGCCTATTCAGAAGTGCCAAAAAGTGCAATTCCCCCTCATCCACTAGGGGCTTAAAATTCAGTAAATCCTCATAGACCCCCATGTTAAAAAGACCAACTTCACATCAGAAATAAACATGTTTACATCCTGGTACAAAAATCATTTCGGTTCAACGGGCTAACTTTACCTTCATGCTAACTTGTTTGTGTTTTATAACTCAGTTGTTTACATGTTTTTTTTTAATATTGATATTCTGCATAATTTTGATTGACAAGTTTCTGATATCAAGCAGCAAGAAGGCGGAAGCACAACTGTGTAGGGTCGGGATCCTTTTTTTGGTTTCCCTGCACTAACACACCTGGTTCAAATCAAATGGATCTAACAGCTTCTTGTCAATCAGGTTATTTATTCTGATCAGGTGTGTAGGGAACGAGGAGACAACAAATCCGCATAGCAGCCCTTGAGGATTGGAATGTGACACCCCTGATCTAGACGGATATACACACACAAACGTTGAATAAATACAGTGGCTAGCAAAAGTATTCATTCCCCTTGAACTTTTCAATATTTTGACAGACTACACAAACATAAATATATTTTATTGGAATTGTATGTGACCAAAGTGTCCAAAAATTGTGAATTACAAAGAAAATTACGCATCATTTAATTTTTTTTCACAAATAAAAAACATTGCAGTGTGCAAAAGTATTCAGCCTCCATTTTCCCTGAGTCAGTACTTTGTGGAACCGCCTTTTGTCTCTACCAGCTTCACACATCTGAAGACTGAGATATTTGCCCATTGTTCTACGCAAAACAGCTGAAGCTCTGTCAGATTGGATGAAGAGCAGTTGTGAAAAGCAGTTTTCAGATCTTGCCACAAATTCTTGCTGGGATTTAGTTCTGGACTTTGAGTGAGCCGTTCTAATACATTTTTTTTTCTTAGTTTGCAGTTGTGGAGTACTCTTTCCATTCCCGGATAATGGATTGAACAATGCTCCGTAAATCTTTTTGTAGCCTAACCCAGCTATGAAGCTCTCCACAACGTTATCTCTGACCTGTCTGGTGTGTCGCTTGGACTTGATGATCCTGTTTGATCCCCAATATTCTCTTAACAAAACTCTGAGGTCGTCACAGAATCACTGTTTTTGAACTGAGATTAGATTACACACAGGGTGCATTTAGTCTTTCAGGCGACTTCTGAGGGTCGCTGGTTCCACTCAGAAAAATGGGGGCTGAATACGTTCACAAACTGCACTTTTCAGTTTATTTGTGAAAAAAACTAATTCATGTGTCATTTTCTTTGTACTTCACAGTTGTGTGGCACTTTTTATGGGCCTTTAACATAGAGTTCCAATAAAACTATTGTTGGCGTGTAATGTGTCAAAATGTTGGAAAGTTTAAGGGGTTTGAATACTTTTGCAAGTCACTGTAAAACGTCAAACCTTCAGCGCTGACTTTGGTTTATTTTTCTGCATTTGTGAGTCACTCGAGCATAATACTGTAGAACTGGTTCATAAAGCCTGTTTTAGTGATGCTGTAAGCAGGCCAATAGGTTTCTACACCATCCCACTGAGTTGTCACCACTGGAAACAAATCTAGTGAAAAATGATGCAAACATGACTTGTTAAGCGATAATGGGAACATTAAACTGGCCATTAACTGGTGTGATCTGTCTCCTGTGCAGTTGGAAGTATGTCAGTAGCAGTTTTGTTATTTTCGTTGGTCCAGATGGCCCCGTCTCCCCTCCCTGCTGGGCCCCATTTCCACACAATCAGGATTTGTGTTGTTTTGGGACTTATTATTAAAGTGCACAAATCATATTCTGTTTTTATCTCTTGTGACGAGTTTTACAGACTGGATTGTGGAGATCCATCCAGTTTTCTGTCTCTTGTGCTTTTAAATTCTGTTTTTTTCCTGAATCTCAACAGCCTCGGAAAGACTCTGCTGTCTTCCCGATGCTGGTCATCTCCAGGCTGGTTTTCATCCCTCTGCTGATGCTGTGTAACATCCCGAATCGCTCATACCTTCCTCTTCTCATCGAAAACGATGCTGCTTTCACGGTCATCATGATTCTCTTCTCTCTGTCCAGCGGCTACTTCGTCTGCCTCTCCATGTCCTATGCTCCACAGTGAGTGCTAAGCTTGTCATTGACCTCAGTTAGCTAAATACCAGTAAAAATGTGGATTTGTGGCAAAACTTGCAGGAGTTTTAAATACTTTTGAAGTTGTTTTAGTTCAGGAATAATCCTACAGGGCCACATTCCTGCTGCAGCACAACTGAACCAGATTAATGGTTGATCATGTTTGGGCAGAAGTTGACTGCAAGCCCCCCCAGGGACCAGAGTTGCCTACCTCTGTTTTAGCTCCAAGTAAGGTGATAAAGAATAAATAACTGAGTTGAGAAGAACTGGCCTCATTATGGATAAGAATCTGACTGAGACTATTTTTCATACAGGTACGATTAAGGGACAAACAGCAGGGCTTCTTAAAACCGGACAAACTACATTCAGAAACCTTCTCATTTTATTATTTTTATACTTCAACAATAGTTTACAATAAAATTATTACAATAAGTAAATCTACTTCCAACTTCTTCAACACTAAAGCATCTTCTTTACCAAACTGCTCCAATTCTGGTTCCGAGCCAAAACTTAAAGGTCCAGATTGTCACAAGCAAAGAAAAAAATGAATACTGAAATATTTCATAAAATGTTTAGCACTTTAGTAAAATAATGTGTTTTCATTCCCTTAGAATAAACTCTGTACTTGGTACGGGTTTGGATACATGGCTTCTTTTCCTTCTGTGCTTCTAGATGGACAGCTGTGTGAGAACCTCCGAGCTTTTAAAGGGCAGTGCTGTTTGGGATTATTTATATCCTAAAAGCAACATAAGAAAAAGTCATCGCTGCACCAAAGACCACTGAATCCACTCAGATGAAAACCTCTTTGAAAATATTTTGTACATTTACAATCACACTTGACATTTGAAGTCATTTCTGTGCTTTTCTTAACCACTAGGTGTCCGTTTCTTTGGTTCTTTCAGTAATTTATACCTAATTTTAGAGGCACAGAGATGAGTTCAAGGTAACGCGTTAAACTAAAAGTTTGACATGTGTCTGCAGGATGGTTGATCCAAAGGATGCAGAGACCGCCGGAGCCCTGATGACTTTCTTTTTGGCTCTGGGTCTGTCCATTGGAGCCGCTGTATCCTTTCCCCTCCGGAGTCTGGTTTAGTTTCAGACACACCTGCACTCCGTTGCTGAAGTGCTGCTGTGTCTGAGACTAAAAGGAAGGAAGGAAGCCATCATTCTACTTGCTGCACCCCCCCTTGCATCTTTCCTCGGTCAGACGCAGCAAACTGAACTTTGAATGAAGCAGTTACTGATGCCGAAGAGTCTGTAAAAAGTAGAAATAGGAAAAGAATGCATGGACCATCATGTTTTTTTAGTTTAGGGTGATTTTTTAGTTTGGCAGTTACGTAGAAAAAGGGAAAAACGGTGATAAAATGTTTTTCATTGTTTCATGGAATTTGATTATAGATGCTTTGTTAGTGTTTTTTCTATTTTCTGACAATTCTTATGAAATGTTTTTATGAGAAGAATCCTGCATTACTGTGTAACTTGAAAAATGTTTCACAAACTTCCTCCAGAGACATGGTTGGATTAGACGAGGCCAGTTGGGTAAAAGCAACAAGGACCTGCATGTTGACTTCTCAAACAGCCTTATTTATTACCAGTTATATAACTGGTCACATATGTGGGAAAACCCCTCCCACAGGCATTGCCTGGGGACATATGTCCCCCAGCTTCCCCTACTAACCAGCATCAAGGCAGCTACTGCCATCTATTGGTCAGAAGACCTGAATGACCTGCATTATTTCACCTTTCTGCTAAAGTAGTTACATTATTCTGGGTGTTGGAGCCCACAGGTACAAGACGGTCAGCACTGCATAGAAAGTTTTTTTTAATATCTTACGATGCACTTTAAGTTGTTCTGCAAAGACTTAAGACGTCTACGTACTGAACAGTGTGGTACAGCGCAGGAAGAACAGCCTCCGGCTCAGCAGCTTGTTTTATTGTACACATCTTTTTCATTCGGTGTGTAGTTCAACACACACTTGTGCAACAGTATGAATGTGATCCTTGCTTACAGCTCACTAGTGTGACATTCAAATTGTTAAGTTACATGTCGCCTCAAAGGGAAGCAGTTGGTTTATTTTCATATTCCAATAAATTGTTTTAAAGAGTGACGTTTTTCTGATCTTTTTATGTTGACCAATAAAGTTTGATGCAAATTAAATCTTGTATCTGATTTCAGCAGCTTTCCCTGCAAGTAAATTCCTGCTCATTTGGGTTCTTTACAAGTTAGAAGTCCCGTCATCCACATGAATAAACTAAATGTTTGAAACTTTTGAGAAACTGGTACTTCATACTATGAATTCAAACATTTACAAATGAGCAAACGCCACAATAAATTCCAGATACTAGTCCTTAATCCAAACAAGAGTTAATTAGTGTGGAGTTATTTGTAGCTTAAACAGGATGTACATGGTGAGCAACAGTCAGGGAGCCTGTGGTGGTTTATCCATGCCTGTTGGACCATTATTGGCCCATTAGCACCAATAAGGTGTTGTGACTGGTGGCATTCTAAAGCAGTGTCAGATACAAACCAGCTCGAGCAGAACCATGAGTTCAGTCACTAAGGTTCAAATGTCCAATTTGGCATCATGTCTACTGAAATATTTTTGAGTTGCCACCATGTGGTTGGCTGAGTGTACAGGTGCATCTCAGGAAATTAGATCATGAAAAAGTTTAATATTCTTTGTTCTTTCAGAATATGAAACTTATAGTTTTATTACAGTCCAACATTTCAACCATTTATTCCTTGAAATATTGATAATTGTAGCTTATAGATAACAAACCAAAATGCAGCGTCTCAAAAAATGAGAATATTGTGGGAAACTTAAATATTGGAGTGGAAGGAAAGTGTGGTGGGAAAAGGTGCAGCGGCAAAACAGATGACCGCAGCCTTGAGAGGAATGTCAAGCGACATTAAAGAATTTGGGGGGGCTTCACAAGGACTGAAGCTGGACTCATCAAGAGCCGCTACGCACAGACAATTAGTAGATATGGGCTATAAAAGTGGCGTTCCTCGTGTCGAGCCACTCCTGAACCAGAGAGAACGTCAGAAGCATCTTACCTGGGCTAAGGAGAAAAACAACTGGACTGTTGCTTTTCATATGAAGCTAATTTAGCATTTCATTTGGAAATCACATCCCAGAGTCCGGAGGAAGAGTGGAGAGGAACAGAATACACGTTGCTAGAAGTCCAGAGTGAAGTTTCCAGTCAGTGATGGTTTGGGA
>JBAMHX010000006.1:17614940-17625743 GCA_037177515.1 Pseudomugil tenellus | reverse complement strand
ATATATATATATACATATATATACATATATATAATAATCACCCAAGGACACTTGAGTCACTCCATGCCCTGCGATGGAGTGGCGGACTGTCCAGGCCGTACCCTTCCTCTTTCCTTATGGCTGCTGGGGTTACCCCCAGCTGCCCTGAATTGGATGAAACAGTTATGGAAATGGATGGATGGCATTTTAAATGAATACATAGTTGAATTAAAGGTGCTTTGTATCAGGCTGGAAGTGGTCCATATTTAACAGTTCCGCGCTCTCTGACAGGTGCACAACTACAGCGGTTCCCTGCGTGTTCGCATCTCGCTGGTGACAAAGAACACGCCATACAAGCCTCATCCCCATGAACTAGTTGGGAAAGACTGCAAACATGGCTACTATGAGGCTGATCTGCAGGAGAGACGAATACACAGGTACGTTTGTTGAAATGGAAAGTATACTTTTGGGATTGTTGTGGTTCAGGAAGGCCTGATGTAGCCGATCCCGGGACTGGTATTAGAAATCTAGCATGCATCTTCCATCTTTCTTCCAAACGACCAGAAGGACGTAGGTATGCAAACATCTACCGATTAGCACCCATAACAAGCATATGGTGGCTTTGTAACCATGATTGATCTGTGCTGACGTGTGGATTACAGCAAAGCTCTTGTTCTCTTACAGTTTGTTGGCACTTTGAGAGAAACGGCCAATAAGATGCAGCTTTATCTCCATTTTAAGCCAGAGCTCCGGCTCAGGACGGGACAGTTTGGTTCAGTAAATACTGTTTCATTTCCATAGGCAACCATAGCTTGACCTGGTAGAGGGGGGGGGGGTGTCAGCTATGTAATAGCATGATGTTTTGGTACCAATGAGTCCTCAGGTTGGTACTGTAGGCTCATTTGGATCATACCAGTTCTATCTAGAATGATATGGTGCAGCGATGGCAGAGTATCGGGGTCACACTAAACAGCCTGTTGATGGGAGGGGTGGTAAAACGTCACTTCTCTCAACCAAAAACCACTGGAGATTCCAGCTGTTTCACTTCACCATTTACTCCATTTTGAAAAGATGAGACATATTTCTTTCTGGTGCTAGTTTGTCTGCTGCTCCAAAAATCCTTTCACTTAAAGATAAAAAACAACGCAATGGTTACAGTCTATCTAAGGGTGCGGTCGCTGTGGCAACGCAACAGAAGTTACAGTTTACCCAACAAAACTGCACCAAACTGTCTCATCTCATCTGGACTCCTTTGTCTGGGTGATCCCGACCCGTACCACTCAGCACAAACTGGGGTTGTTTGGCTCTAACAGCCTGCTTCCTTTTGTTTGCAGAAATAAGTAAACCATTAACAGAACCAGCTTCAGCTTTGCAGTCTGATTAAAAGTCAGGAAATAGCCTACAAAAAAATAATATCTCCACTTTAAATGACCCAGTGGAACCAGTCATCCTGGCTGAAGAGAACTATGTTTGTGTGGCTTCATCACTAAAATGATGAAATCCAAACAAACATCATGTACTGCAGACACATTGGAAGCAAACTCCCAGATTTATTGGTCACTTGTTTTTCTTATTGACAAACTTCTCCTTTCACGACTGCTTGGTTTATTGCATGACAGAATCTCTAAACATGACTTTATTCAGTGATCTGTTAGAGATAACAGCAGTTAGATTTTTTCTTTTAAAAAGTAAAGTTTTACAGTATCACCTTTTTTCAGCCATTTTTCTAAATGCTCATCTAATTATAGGCACATATAAAAACCCTTTATCAGAAAATGAAAAACATTTAAAATGATTAAAAAAAACATTTAAAATAAAAAAAAATGTAAAATTACAAACAGAAAACCTTTTATCAAATTCTAGCTACATAAAGGTTTTCGCTTACTGTCAGCTCTCCCGAATCCGTCCTGTGACCATGAATGTGGTCAGCAACCCACAGTGACAATGCGTTTTATTTTCATATGGCAGCAAAGGGATCCAAAGTTGAGGCACAACAACAAAAACAAGTACAAAATCGAACCTTTTCCAAGAGAGTATTTGCTTTCAGTTTTCAGAACCTGGGTATACAGTGTGTGAAGAAGAAGGATGTGAACGAGGCCATCACCTGTCGGCTGCAAACCAGTAATAATCCATTTAACAGTGAGTAGTTTCAGTCCGACATTCTGCTTCTGCTCGCTTTCATGTTTTCAGGTGTTTGTAAAATCGTTTCTACAGTTTCATTGAGAAAACGTGATCTAAAAGACAAAGCTGTTGGTTTACTTTAAAGTGTTACAATATGGAAAACAAATCTTTAGTTATTATACTTGATTTGAATGTGTAAAACGTTTATAAAGGACTAATTACACAAATATTCATATGCTGGCCCCAGATTGACAGGATGCCTCTGCGGCATTGCACCTCCACACCCTTTCCTTTCTCTGTTTTGACCACAGTTCCTGAGGCGAAAGTGTGGGAGGAGGAGTTTGACCTGAATTCAGTGCGGCTTTGCTTCCAGGCCTCCATCACTCTGCCCACAGGGGAACTGTTTCCTCTGACGCCGCTCGTGTCTCAGCCCATCTATGACAACAGTGAGTGGAAAACGAAAGTACAGAAACACTGGATATGGTGAATATCTTTGCTTTAGATAAGTTAGTGACGCCAAGCCATGTGGAAAGTTTCCATGGATTCGGCCCGTCTTGTTGAACCTGTTCATCAACTGCATCTGATTCTCGGGTGAATTTTGAGGCAGCGTGTCTGCAGTGTTTTCTGCAACGTGGTTGGAGCTGATAGGATCAGTTGCATGGTCAGCAGGTGGAGGCACAGGCTGCAATCTGCATGACTGTAATGAGGAGAGAAAATAAAACCAAGTTTGAAAATAAATAATATGTAAAGAGATCGAAAGCAGATTTAATTTATATTTACCGTTATATAAAAATAAAATAAAATAAATAAACTGAGGAAAGCAAAGAAAAAGTCTGGAAAAGAATAAAATACCATAAAAACTAGTAAATATTAAATAAATGAATAACAATTAATACAGATGAATGATAAGTAGGATAAAAATAAATCTAAAGGTGTTTAGAAGTTAATAAAATAATAACAGGAATTAATTAGATATAAAGAAAATAAACCTTGTCTTAAATTTGTGACAACAGGCATCAAGGAGTTGATAAATAATTAATAATAATAATAAAATATATAGATACTCATCAGTCGGTTAGAATTTCACTTAGCCAGCTGGTTTTTTTTACCCAGATTATTGCATTTAATCTTGTCTTAAAGTTGTTTTAATGAAAATGCAAACAGCACAATCCCAGCAAGGAACAAAGTAACTTTTAAAACATTTTCAAGGATCCATTTTAAACTTAATAGTTTTTTTACAGCAGGATTTTTAGGGCTAATGGAAAACAAATAAAAATAAAAAAGTATTTATCCTGGAGGGAAACACAGTAAATGTGAGTATATCTAAATGCGGTGTTGGGGAAATGTGCTGATGTGTAGAAACTGTGTGTGTTACTGTTGACACGTATGAAAAAGACACATCGCACAAATGAAAAAAAAAAAAACGTTCAGATGTGCCTCAAAAACTTTCCGGATAAAGTGAAGTGAAAGAAGTTTAACCACAGAAAGTTCTGGTAATGTCTCTTAAATGGGCTTTTTAAGTGATCCAAATCCTATTTTTCTTCCCTGTGCGACCTGTATCAGAACTTTTCATAACAGTCTGAAGGAGGGACCTGATTTTCCTAAATGCTTCCCGGGCCACTTGGATATGTGCTCCTAAATCCGACATGTAGCCGTGCGACTTCAGTCTAAACAGCTCACATTAAAAAGTCTCGTCTGAACGTCTGAACATGAAATCTTACAAGTGTTTTAACCCTTTAAGGAATATGGCACATGGCCACGCTTCACTGCATGAAGGTACCAGAACACCGTATTTATTTGCTTTGTGTGAAATAAAAATGCAGAGATTCGGTCTGAATTGTTTGCTTCTTGGTACAAAACCTGGAACAAGACTCTTGACTGTGTAATGAAAACCGACTAAATGAGTTCATCCTCTACAAACTCCTGCGTTTCATGGGAGCTTCCACCTCGTGACACTTTCTTCAGGAAGTTGTAAAAGTATTTAGAAGAGCGTGTGTTTTGATAAGGAAGGCTTTTTTTTATTTCCCTTTATTTTTATGCACCACCTGCATACGTTTTCCTCGTACCACACAGTTCTTTACAAATGTGTGGTTGTGCGGTGTTTGTTAATATTTTTGTTGTCCTGCAGGAGCTCCAAACACAGCCGAGTTAAAGATCTGCAGAATCAACCGCAACACTGGAAGCTGCAGAGGAGGAGATGAAATCTTTTTGCTTTGCGACAAAGTGCAGAAAGGTAATTATGCCGGTCGAGCTGCACAACTCTGAGCTTTCATAATAAACCATCTATAAATAAAACTCCGAAGCGACTCAGCACATGTGCAGCTTCTGATATGTGTGCAGGAGAAATAAAACTGTTGACAGCCGTAGAGGCTGGGATCTGCTGAGTCCTTCCAAATAGAAACCTGACTCATACTGAAGTGAAGGACACGAGGCAGCAACCTCACAGTTTCTCTTCTATTACACCACTTTCATAATCCACTTTCCTTATAGTGTGAGTAGAAAACCAGAAATAGGTGCACGACAGGGAATTTATCATTAACTTGGCATAAAAGGAAGCAAATGCACATAAATCTGTGTGCAGTATAACAACACAGTGCACAAATAATGTGAACAGGATATATGGAGACAGAGTTTTAATTTCATATACATTAAAATAAAAGAAGAAGAAGTCACTGCTTGTGCTGGTGATTTACTGACTGGACGTTTGCTAACATTTCAACTTTCATTGGAAACATTGGCTTGATGTAAGAAGTTACTGTTTCTCTCCAAGTGTGTGGGGTGGAATGTGAGTTACTGTGGGGGTGTTGCAGCTTTTCTTCTACGTACATTTGTTGCATTCATCTTAATGTGAATTAGAAAAATCACAGTTTATTATTTATTTGTCTGCATGCTGTAATCCAGATGTTCATTACAGCAGTGTGAAAACAGATGTTTCCCCCAAACTTTGATGCTCTCATTAAACTATTGCTGCTTTTGCAAAAAAACAAAAAAAAGAATATAAAACTGATTAATTAAAGCTTAAAAATCTGACCAGCATGTGTGTTTTTTCGTGTTTCCCTGCAGAGGACATCGAGGTGCGTTTTTTCCAGGACTCCTGGGAGGGAAAGGGGACTTTCTCCCAGGCCGACGTCCACAGGCAGGTGGCCATTGTTTTCCGGACGCCACCGTACCGGGACACCAACCTCAGCGAGCCCGTTAGGGTGAAGATGCAGCTCCGACGGCCCTCTGACCGCGAGGTCAGCGAGCCAGTGGACTTCCAGTACCTACCGTACGAGCGAGGTAAGAGCAGCGCTTCCTCTCCTGTCCACAGACTTACACGCTTTTATTTGAAAACGACTCTCCCCTCCCTGCAGATGAATACCTGCTGAGTGAGAAGAGGAAGCGAACGGGAGACATGTTCCAGAGCTTGAAGCTGGGACCAGTGCTGTCCAGTGGTGTGTTCATTTAAAGCCTTTCTGTCTCTGTCGCCATCTTTTAAAACTTTTTTCCTTTTTTGTTGGAGTTGGACTTTAATAAAAACATGTTTGTTGACATTTCAGTGTCCATTCCTCAAGACAGACGGCACCTAAACCCGGCAAGGAGGACGACCACGGCGAAGCCTCAGTCGGTTAGCTTGCAAACAGGTAAGTGCTTAATGTCATTCATCACACCTTAAAATATCTGATGGTTTAATCTTTAAAACCTGGAGACCCTCAATTAGGGGAACATGGAAAAATGGCAGTTTTGCAGACCTATACTACAATAGGAAGTAATAAGGTGTATTTAACTCTGCAGTAATAAGGTGTAAGGTATCAAATAATAGGGTATAAAACTACAACCTGCTGTATTTAACTCTGCTTCAGTTCATCCGAGCTGATAACTCAGATCATTTTTACATATTGGGCATATTGGTATTTCATTTATGATTCACCAGTAACACATATTAGTGGGTTTCATCTGACGTAGCGTCGACAGATGGGGGTCAGGAAGCAAACCATGTCGCACAGAACCCTGTTTTCCTTTATTAACTTGCTGTGTACTGTTGTTGCAATTGATCTAATTGGAAGAAAGAAACTTTTTTTTCTGTGTCACAAGGGAGATCATTTTGAAAAACTTATGGAAAACCAACAAACAAAAGGAGTAAAACAATCTCCGACTAAAAGCAGGAGGAGCAGATACTGACAGGGCCAGAGTTTTGCACATTTATTAAATAAAACAGTGTTTAGCTTGTTGTTAGCATTAGCTATGCTAATATTATTATAAATATTTATTTAAGAGATTTCCTCATGTTTGTGTAATTTACATGTAAAAACCTAAAAGATCACAGAGCTAAAACAGTTCATCCAAGTAAACGTAAGCATGTTAGACATTTTTAGATAAGAAAAACACTGAAACATTAAGTAAATGGATTTGAAAAATAATTACAACTTTAAAAATAGGGCCTTTAAAATAAAAGTCAAATTCAGGATTTATTGTAAAGTCGGTATTTGTTTGACTTCTTATTTTTGTCTTGTTTCAAAAATACTGTTTCTGTGTTTGAGGGTAAAGAAAAGTACATATTATTAAGTAATATTATAATTATACAAATTAAACAATAATAAAAACTTTCTAATAATTATTATTATTTTAAAAACATATAAAATTAATAATCTTAATAATAACTGAGGATTTTTTTGTTAGAAAACTAATTCTGGGAAATGAGACTGAACATATCTTGGTTTTGTTTTAAGCGACCCAGACGCCCCCCGGTGCCAGCGGGCCGAAAGCCCAGAACCCCTTCTCATTCAGCCAGCCGGGCCATCTCTTCTCAGCACAGGCCAAGCTGGAGACGCAGTCCTCCATCTCTACAGGAACTTCAAGCCAAACGTGGAAAATCATGGAGAGCCTGAAGCTGGGTCCTCAGCCCAAAGCAAACCCGGTGGCCTCCTTTGCATCAGCTCCACCCTCCTCCTCCTCCTCCGCCCCCGCCCACCAGGAATACTCAACTGTCAACCCAGCAGACCTTCAGGAATTCTTCCCCAACATTTCCATGAACCCGGTTCAAGAGTCGGTGGCTGTTCAAGGAAGCATGGCGTCGTCCCAGATGGGCAGCTCCTTCCCCCTGCAGGGCTCTCAGTTCCGCATGGATTCCCAACTCGTGGACGAGGACCTCCCATCTTTCCCCAGCCTCCCGGAAATACCAGGTCCAGCCACCCTGGACAGCCTAAACATGGAAGACTTTGAGGACCTTCTGAACCCCAACCACATGAACGCTTCCAGTACTGCACCCCAGAGCACCTCTGACCGGGCCAGTAATCCGGGAAGCACCTGGATGAATTACCCCAACAGCATCGTCAGCCTCCTCCAGAATGAAGGCATGATCGAACTTCCCAACCAGCCCCCGTTTTTGGATGACATTGATGAATTGATGCAGGAAGAGGACCGCCTTCTTTCTATCGCTCAAAGTGCCAGCCAGCCTGGGTTTGTGTCTGGACACCCCAGTTAGACATGGTCCACATCATTCAGTTCTGCTTTTACAAAGTATCTTTGCCCCCCTTTAGTTTTCAGGACGGAAACTCCTTTCACTTCTTTTGAAATACAAAGAAAAAGCGGACATGAAGAAACAAAGGGCAGCAACAACTTTTCAATGTGAAAACATTATTGAAATACTGTCAAGCAAGTAACCACTGAACTTCTAATTACCAGTAGCGTTCATCCTGCTGCCATCTACCCTCATCGTCAGCATCACATCCGCTTTTCTGCCATCAGTTAAGGCTGAAATGAATTGAACTGGTTTCGCATGATACTGTTCTTTAAACTATTTCTGTAGCTGTTATAACAAAAGTTATTTTGCTTTTTCTGTAAATAAGGCTGGAGGGGGTGGGGGTGCTATTTCTTTACGTGGTAATCAGATTTACAGGGAACTATGCATTTCCGGTGTTCTCTATCCCTTCGCATCAGTTACTGTTTTCTGAAGGTTGTTGGTTACTTTTAAGAGCCAAATGAAGGTCTAGATGTAAATAACGTTAATAAGATGCAGAATATTTTACAATAACCACAGTTAGCTCAGTCTCAGATTTAGCTCACATATATTACTATGTAGTGAAATGCGTGTTTTTATAGCATATATGAACGGATAAAGGGCAACCGTGTCTACATCTTATCAGAATACCAAACACTTTGCTTATTGGTAATAAAAACCACAACATCTACAAGCAGTGTTCTAAAGAAGACTTTATTTGAAGGCTGTAATCATAGTTCAGTAACAAGCAAAGCAGCTAATTCTGCTAATTATCTCTTGAGTAAATGCACACATAAATCAAGGATTTCAGCCCCTTCTGGTGGTCAGGTAAGTGTTTTTGTTTCTTATTAAACTGCAAAAAGGTGAAAGCATTTCTCATTCAACTCAAAATATTTTAAAAAAGTTGAAATCAGATTTTTGTTGTCTGTAATAGTGGAAGAACTTGAAATGAGATACTGAAGGCCTCTTCATCAAACAGTTCTCTGCTCCAGGCGTGTTTATGTCACTTCCAGGTTGGTGACTTTGTTGGTGATGTGGGAACGCCTCGGCACACACTCCAGGTCGAATTTGCTCTCGTAAATGGTTGGACAAAGCTTCCAGCGATTATTTCGGTAGATTCCCAAGTACGTGTAAACATCAGGCTTGTATGAGAGGGGGCATTTTACCCCTGTGGCACGAATGATGGAGTCCAGCTTTATGACTTCAACCTCATCAGTGAAGTTCTGGTTATAGGCACATATGACCTGCTTGCCTTCTGCTTTGGGATCAAATGGACTCACTTTGACCAGAGAGATCTTGCCTTCTAGGGCTGCTCTGGCGACACACTCCCATGCATGATCCAACTTAAAACCAGAGTCCAAATGCATGAGCCACTTGCCCGTCAGCACTCCGTGGTTCAGGGCCAGCTCCTTCACCGTCTGGAAGGTGACAGGCCTGCAACTGGCCAAGAGTTTTTCCCAGCTTTCCTGGAGACCCATGACATCCCCTCCGCTGGGGCAGTGGTTGGGACCCAGCACAGCGATCCATCCAACTGGGCTCATACCACCCTCCTCGTCGCCAAATCTGTTCACATGTGAGGGTCTGTTACTTTCCAACCAGCCATCAAACTCGGACCGAGGTGTTCTTCTGGAGTCAAAAACGATCCAGGGGTCCATGTCGGCGGCCATAGCCTCAGCCGCATAGGTCTCTGCGGTGAAAGAGGTCTGCGTCTCTTCCTCTCCAGGGGTCTCCTCTTCCTCCATAGTATTGTCTATGTGACTTGAAAGCGTTTCCTGTTTTAAGCGATGCAAGTAAAACGTATTAGTGGTGAGGGTGATCCATATATTCAGATTGTTAGCTTAGCTGGCTATATTAGCAACTTCCCAAAACTCCAACGTTTTCCCACCGGCAACTCGTCAATTTAAAGAAATATATGTATTTAAATTTCGACTGTATATATTTAACTGTTGCTGTATTACTAAGCCCGAAGACAACAATAAACCCCGGTCCAACATTACCTCCTTCCTCCTGTAGCAGCTAGCCGACTAGCTACACATTTAATGTTGTTACAAGTTAGCCTTCTAGGCTATTTTCCAGAAATGCTCTGTATTTACTGACGCTATTCTACACAGATCATTTTGTAACATGCATATTTAGAAAATAAATAATCCTAAACTGAACGTAAAAGTCTGTCGGCAGCATCATTGTACCTGTTTGTTATGCTGGCTGTTGCTCTTCCGGACATGCGCAGATGTGTCACCTTCCCAGTGTAAAAAAAGAAAACAAAAGCACGTTTGACGTTTCAGCAACCGGTGCGCTTCATATAAATAAATACATAAATAAAAACGTCATTTGTATTATTATTTTTTTTGCTATTATATATGAATCCTTCTTTAACAAAACCTCCTTCATTAAAGAAAACAACACCATGTATTTATTAAAGACGGGAACTATTTACGAATGAAGCATCCCCCCCATAAAACGGATTCCTGATAAAAGGAAGAGATAAAATAATGCCGAAATGACACAGTTGAAGTCGAAAATAATACATATATATTTGCATTGCTTTCCTGTGTGAGAGCTGTGTGTTTGATGAGAACCAACATGGGGGCTTTGTGACCATGCGGAAGCAAATGGATCTGACCTGCTTGCCAGGCAACAAGGAAAGAGTGACGTCGACGGGCTAACGAGTTAGCTGGATAGCTACTGCTATCTGGTGTATGTGCGCCGGAGGTGAATTATATTTAATATAGAATTATCATACAATTTCTGTCTTTTGTTTTAGTTTATCAATCCAGGTGATTAATTATGCCCAGCAAAAAGAAGAAATACAACGCCAGATTTCCCCCGGTAAGTGAAAACCTTTCCTTTAACCGGCGTTGGAACTAGCTGATACTAGCTAACTACAGTACAAATAAGCTAGCTGTTTCTGTTAGCAGGAGTGGGATTCGGCCTCTTTTGTTACCTAAAGATCAACCAAGTTAATACACAGACATTCATAATTAATGAAAACATACAAACCAAATCAACGAAATGATGTGTGTTTTATTGAGCCATCTTCGTAATGCATTTTGCAAGTCGTTTTTCTAATCCCTGCATTAACAATGCAACATAAATTAGCAAGTACATATAGTTGTTTTTAGCAGATGAAGCTAAACTAAAAGCTACACCACTTATCACTGTACACTAAGCTGTTTTATTGCCTTTTACACACATATAGACAGATCAATATATATATATATCGG
>JBAMHX010000006.1:17597204-17614907 GCA_037177515.1 Pseudomugil tenellus | reverse complement strand
ATATATATATAATGTATGTGTGTATTTGGATGTTTTGCCTATATTCTTGGATTTTATTGAAGTGAAACTTCTGGGTGTGTTTCATTTAAACGTCTCTAATTGTTTAAAATAAGACTTTTTTTTTGTTCCAGGCAAGGATTAAGAAGATTATGCAGACAGATGAAGAAATAGGCAAAGTGGCTGCAGCAGTTCCTGTTATTATTTGTATCCTTATTAGCAAAAGTCTTGGTGGGTTTTATCATGAACACAAAACCTTTGAAATGCCTCTTGTCAACAGAAAAATAGTAAATTCATGGTATTCTAGCCATAAAATGTCAGCCATGCTTACGCGCGGTGGTTCTTCAAGCTGTGGTTCTATCAGAAAGTGTAAATTGTGCACGATGCATCGTCACATTTCTTATAATTATGTCATGTTGAACATGAGCTGAAAGTCAGCATTACAAACCAGCAGTTCCAGCGAGTGCTTTTGTTTTACTTATGTCCTGTCCTTCCACTTGCTGCATTTTCTAATGTCCTTTACCGAGATGACAGCGAGAGCCCTCGAGCTGTTTTTGGAGTCGTTGCTCACAAAAGCTTGTCAAGTTACACAATCGAGGAATGCAAAGACAATGACAACGTCCCATCTGTAAGTGTTTATATATTTAACTTGAGATGTTTTTTCACTTGTATGAGAATAATGAAAGAGGCTCCATTCATCAATAATTATAGTTGTTTTTATATGTTATCAGTAGTTTATGCAATTGGACACATCCACAGTGTTGACTGAACGTTAAACTAAATACAAACAGAAAGGAAACGGAGCTTTTGTCCACCGTGTTGCAGGAATACATTAGTTTATTTCTACACTTACAGGCTTCTCGTGAAGAGATGCTAGAGAGAAGCAGTGAATAAGACAGAATCTGCATTTCTGTTGTTTCTGCTGCTGTTCTTTAAAATGCTATAAAACCAAAACAAAGTTTTTTAGATAAGACGGATCCGATTCTACCATTATAGTTTTCCTGATGGGGAAACCGTTTGTTGTCCAGATTTACTGAATGACAAATACTGTTTCTAACAGCATTTATGCAAAATGCTTCACATAAACTAGATTAAACAAGAATATCACTCTATAAATGTCCAAGTCACTTGCAAGTCCCCCTGCAGGAGGAGATAATGACACTTTTCAATAAAAAGCTTTTTATATTATTTAAAGCACACCACATGATTATTTATACTTGATTAACATTTTTCAAAATTGCATTTTTGAAACACTTTTTACTTGTTTTGTCGTGTTTATTTTTTTCATTTGGACACAGGCTGCTGGGGCATTTTGGCGTGTTTACTATGCACAAGCTGGTGCGTTCTTACCAAATGATACGATTAAGCGATCTATGAAGACAAATCTCACTGAGGCTTTATTTTTATGAAAAACGTCTCAAGTCCAATTTCAGAACAAATTTAAGAAGATCCGTAAGCGGAAAAGTCGCCTGGAAGAAAGATGAAACCTGCAGCTACACCTGAAAATGTATGTATAATGAAAACGCATGCCGTGTTTCAGAAATATGTGTACTGTTTGCAGAAAGCAGTGTATCGAGCTGGAGCAACAATTTGACTTCTTAAAAGACCTGGTAGCGACGGTGCCAGACATGCAGGGTGACGGGGAGGAGAACCACACCGAGGGGGGGGCAGAAAAAGTCCCACGCAGGTATGTTGACATGAACTTCAACAGCAGGAAGCAGGGAGAGATTTTCATTTCAAAGCTAAGGCAATAAAAGGAACAGAAATGTGTCTTTTGGGTCCTTTTTTATCTCAACTACAGTGTGAGAATTAATTATTGTGGATTTGTAGACAAAAAAACATCAGGATTGGCTCAAAATAAACCCTGGCAATGCAGCTAATTTGTTGCCGAAAGGTTGGCAGAGAATGAAAAAGAATTGAAATGAACAAGAAGTCGCGTGGCTGATTCGATTTGACAGAGTTATGTGCTTGAATGTTTTTTGTTCAAAACTCTCAAAAAAGATTCTCACCACTAATTTCAGTCATGATTTATTCCCTTTCATGTGGAATCATTTTAGTTTGTTTCTGACTTCTAAAAATAGGATTGTTTAAATCAGCTGTAGTTTTTCAAAGGTCATCAAATGGAAAAGCAACTTGTTGAAAACAGAATACTTTCAGCTGTTACTACTTTCTATATCGTTTTCCTTCATCCAGGGGGCGAAAACCGGGTTCTAGTCGCAAGAACGGGGGGGCTGGCTCCAAGGGAAAGGACAAGAAATTATCTGGAACAGAATCTGAGCAAGAGGTGGGGAGGATTCACAGAGAAATAATTAGTGTGTTTTATTTGAGATGGAAGGGGGCTCACTGTTTTTTCTTTGTTGGAAACAGGATGACTCTGAAGACAGTGAGACAGACGGGGACGAAGAGGATGGCTCTCAGTCAAGCACAAATCAGCAGTCTGCATCCAAGTTCCACAGGTGATACAGGGCTAAGAATGTAAAGCAGGGAATAGTGTAGTTTCACTTTAATAGCAAATGAAAACAGTTCAACTTGTCTGTTTGGAGCCTTCTGCTAAACTGAAATCTGTAATGACAACAAACAGCCACTAGATGGCGCTGTTTTCCCAATGCAGGTGGAGAATGGATATGAAAGTTCACCCTCTTCCTGTTCGGATGTTTATATTCAAGGTTTTGCATTTTTCTATTTTTACCAGGTCGACATTTATGTATTTTTATCTATTTAACTAAAACAATAAATGGAAAATCTAAATGACCCCCTACTACTTAAATGACAGGGTAAGTAGCAGGCAGGTGCTACTCATCAAATATGTCTTGTTACTTGATCATTTGGGAGTAACTGTGATGGTATTTTTCTGTAACTAAGTAGTGTCATTAATTACTTTTCCCAGTGTTGTAAAACATATCGTTATGTTTGACGTTGACGGATGACCATGGAGGGAACCGTCCACCAAGCTTTACTTTAGCTCTTCGGAAACCGTCGGGTGACGTCACAGGGACTCCATCTACCTTTTTATATACAGTCTATGGTTTTTACGCACAAGCCAGGACATGCGCTCCCCACACAAATGCAGTCAGATTAGATGAAGCAGCAGAAATGTTGGTTAAAACTCGTCATTTTCAAGGTGGAGAAATAAGCACTACGTCACATTAGCTAAAATCAATAGAACATATTGTTAAACGAAGAAATGACTTTAAATCCAGAAGCCGGTGTCTTCCAGACATTTGCTATAGTCTTAAAAACAAATTTTATATTTAATTGTTTACTTTTGAAGAAAATAAGTACAGTATATCTACCTGGCCAGTTGTTTGAGGTGATTTATTTACTTTGTTTAGACTACAGAGTTACACGTACTGGATGTTGTTGAAATGTTTGGTTTGTTGTGAACAATGTGCTTGGATGGACAGGTTTATTTTACCAGTTGTCTCAAATTATAAGAGTTTAGCACATTTTATATTGTTCAAGTGTGTATTCAATCCAACTTTATTTATAGAGCACTTTTTAAAACAACAAAGTTGAACCAACCAGGCAAAGCAACAACATAAAGAATAATATACAGTAAGAATAATCAAATTAGTAATAACAGTAACACATAAAACAGAATTAAAAATATAAAAGGTAAAAAGATAAGAGTCAACAACTCCAGGTGTGTTAAAAACAAATGAAAACAGGTGAGTCTTAAGAAATGTTTTAAAATGAACAGAGACCCAGCCTGTCTAATATGCAGAGGCAATGCGTTTACTTTTCTCACAAAGATTCTACTTAAAGTGCAGATTACACACAAGTAGGCTTCCTTGTTGTTAGTTTCAACTTGTGAAAACTGCTCAGAGAAATCCAAATTCTTTGACAGAAGCTATAGCAACCTTTTTATTTTAGTGCAAATAGTTCAATTCCCCGGGAGCTAGTTACTAACGCAGTTACTTTTTTTTAACAAGTAGTAACTGTAACTAATTACGTTTGAAAAGTAACTTTCCCAAAGTCTGGAGGATGCAGACCTTTAACACATTCCTCAGGAGGAAGCACAACAGCAACCCCAAAATATTGTTGCATTAATTGTTGAGTCCTGTTTATAGAAACTGCCAAACACTTTTTTTAAAATACATCTGAGACCCTCAGGCCTCATTTAGCATGTAAATGTTAGCTTGATAAAGTAAAATAAAATAAAAAAAAGACTAAAAAAATGTGGCTTATTTGGAGGGTTGCAGAGAAAAGTCATTTCTCTCTAAAAAGAAACTGGCTGCTTTTGAATAATTAAATATTTATCTAAATATACCATTTTTAACATAATCAAAAGAAAACACCAAAAAAGAAAGAAAAGGCTGTAAAAGTGTAATGTATTAAATAGATATCCATGCTCCTATAATAAAGACAAAACACATTTAACATTTCTTTTAAATACTACTTGAACCTTTTTTAGGCCTGTCCTCTTTTACTGTTTGGTGTGTGTCTATTACAAATCGTATAAATTAATATTAAGTTTATTCCACAAAGTATATCCATATAAAATTAAATAATTTACACCCGCACCCATACAGTAACAAGCCATTCATAGTGTTGCCAACATGGTGACTTTCCTGCTAAATTTGGCGACTTTTCAAACCCCCTTTGCGACTTTTTTCGTTAAAAGCAACTAGCCATTAATCTGGCGACTTTTTCAGGAGTTATTGGAGACTTTTCTGTTTTTTTGGCGACTGACTTTAAAACACACATAGTTCTGCAGTTACAAACAGGCAGCGGGAGCCTCCCGTCCTGTATTCGTGCGTAGGTCCGACGGTGATCCCAACCTATCTAACAGAGCGCGATGTAAATTAAAATGCTTTTTACTGTCGGGTCGCGCTAGCATAACAGTTGCACTTTTTTTGACACAACCTCAGTTACTTACTCGCCTCATCCGTTGCGGGTCACACAACATGTCTCGGTCTAGGATGCATGTTCAAAAGTACAGAAAGGAATGGGAATCAAACCCAGGCTGGTTAAAGCAGTTTATTGGACATGATAAAAAAACCAACAAAAAAACACAAGGCTACTGAAAAAACACATCCAAAAAGCTACGCCTTATAATAGTACCTTATGTTTCTCCCACAATGTTATTCCTTTTCTATACAGCCATTTATGGTCTTCTAAAACCAAATCTAAAACGGTACCGGGGAGGTTTTTTTTCTATTTATTTTAAGTTAGTCTTTTTAAATGTGATTATTGTTCCACGTTAAGTGGCTTAGTTCAAGAAATGCTTGTTTAACTTTGGTTGTTCTGAAAAGAAGAAGTGCAGAGCATGTACAAAAGCAGCAACGCCTCATAGCAACTGTTAGGCGTGATGGTGGATGGATGAGGATCTGGGGGGCGAACTCCATGCTGCTTAACGTCGGCTTGTAAACAAAGACAATGATCCCAAACACAACAGCAGATCTACAGCAGAATGATGGAAAAAGAAATGAATCAAGGTGTTGACATGGAAACGGAAACAATGTTGTGAAGAGGCCTTGGATATCATTCATCCACAATGATGCAAGACTAATAACAAGTTTCTACAAGCTGGGGAATCATTTTTGTACACTGCTGGTACATTAGTGGTGGTTAAATGAATAATACTATAGTATAATAAATCATGTAGTTCATGTACTTTAGTTTTTACCCAGTAGTAAGACCATGGTCCTACATGGTTATAGTTCATACTAAAGTAGTGGCGTGAAGGAGAAGCACTCAGAAGTCTGTATATTCTCATGCGATACTTCACTTTCATTTCCCGTCCCATTAACTGTATTTTCCTAGTAGTATGTAGTAAAGGTAAATGGTAGTACCTGAAAGTGCAGTATAATATTACCCAGTTCACACCCTGCCTTTTGCTTCTTTCAGCTCATACACCCCCTTGCAGTACATGCACATGGGCAACATGGTGCCAGTGGGCAACCTGGCTCCAGTACAGCCCCAGGGCAGCGTGGCCTTCGCTCCCCATCCTTCAATGATGAGCCACACACCACCTCCCCCAGCTCCTGCGCCGCATAAACACGAGGACGATGACGACGAAGACTATGACTCTTAGCTCTGCCTCCACCCCTCTTTTTCTCTCATGCACACACAAACACACGGCAAATCTTTCAACTTCATTTTCAGATGCTAAAGTTTGATCTGGTGACGGCAGTGACCAGTGAAGGGACAGACTCTTCGTTACAGCCCAGTACTAGACGAAAGTTAAATGTGTTTTAATTTTTTTTCTTTTTTTTTCCTTGAAAATGAAACGTTTTTATTTCATTGTAGAGAAAAGTCTATTGAGGGTGTTTTTTAACAAGTCAGTTGTAGAATTTTTGACTGGTAAACATGGCGGTCTTCACTGTTGTTGCCACAAGCTCCTACAGACAGAATAGGTGTGCTTTGTGTTGTCGCAGCTTTTTTTTTTTTCTTTAAATCTTTTTGGCACTTTTCTCTCTTCCTCATTTCTCTGTAGAAGATATAACACGAACATATCAGTTACTCAGACCCTCAGGTTGGCTGGACATAATCCACAAGCGGTGGCTAAATCCATTGATTTTCCCACACGAAGATGACCAACTGATGAGTTCAGGGTCGATTGCTTGTAAAGGAATTTTTTTGAAGGGGAGGGGGGGTCGTCGTCGCCACTGCTGACGTGTTTTATTAACCCAGTTACTCTTGCTCCCATGCTTCTGCCGTTTTTTTGTCGCATCTCTCTGGCTGGGTCTTGTTAACGGGCTGGAACAAAAACAAAAAGCAGGTGTATTTTTACTATAGGAGAGGAAGCCACCTATTTTTCTTTGAATTAGCTTCTATTTTTAATTAGCGTTTTTATCAAATAAACTGTAAACCTCTGCAACGGCCCCGAATTAAACCACATCAGCAGGTTAATGATTTTTCTTTTTTCAGTCTTGCTGGCAGTTGGAGCTTGTATTTTATTTTATATGAACATTAAATTCCCTTGAACTGTCCTTGAGATGCACAGCAAATCTTGGAACCTTAACTTTGTTTTTAAAAGTTCTTTCTCCTCTTTGTCCTTTAATTTTCTACTGGGTCCACCCACTCAAATTTTTGCTTCATTTCGTCCCCCTCTTTTAAATTGTTTTAAAAAA
The DNA here is from genome assembly GCA_037177515.1 of Pseudomugil tenellus. Lineage (NCBI taxonomy): Eukaryota > Metazoa > Chordata > Actinopteri > Atheriniformes > Pseudomugilidae > Pseudomugil > Pseudomugil tenellus. The sequence continues at coordinate 17,607,834 of JBAMHX010000006.1, read as the reverse complement.
AAAAGACCGCAAAGAAGGGGCTCCCATTTATGTGTAAGTCTCGTTATGAAATGGTTGCGAAGAGTTCACACTGTATTGTAAACTTTTAAACATTCTTTTTATTTTATATGGGTAAAATAAAGTTCATATTTCAAATAGAAGTTAAGTTTGTTGTTTACTTTTGTTTTATTTTGCCCTGTTCAACAGAATAATAAGTAAGGGATGGTTTGGTTGTCATGTTTAACAGAAATTCTTTGCCTAGGGAAACCAATGGATATAAAAAAGGGGGTAACGTATTGTAAATGTCAGGCTAGTCTGGATATTAGATTATTTCTAAGTTATGTATTTGTGCCGCTGTCCACCCAAATGCCCCAGCCACAGGACAAGATTTATACCCCCATTCTCCCATTCATTATTATATAATAATAAGATTATAGTGAACTGGTATCAAAACTGTTCACATTGCATAGTTGACACAGTGGATAACAGTTTTTCTAAAACACAGAAACCAGTTTCTACACCTGTAAGAAAAACTGGAGTAAAACATCCTACAGCCTCTGTTAAAAGGTCAAAGTAGACAAACATTAGGAGCACCTATAAGAAGACAAAATAACACCAAGTATACAAAAACAGCAACTTGTAACTAAACATGCATGGCAGCAGTAAATGATAAGCATGTATCGCTGAATGTGGTCTTACCATAAAGAATGATGAAACCCAACCAACAGGGACAACCACGCACTAGGGGGACTGTAGCTGAGGTGCAAGAGCAGTTGTCAATCAACTGGAAAGTTGTGAGATCGATTCCAGGCTTCCCTTCACAGGAAAATGTCCTTGGGCAAGACACTGAACCCTAAGTTGCCCCTCGATGTGCCTATAAGGGTGTGGGTAAATGCGGGGATGTGTACTATGTAGTGTAAAGCGCTTTGAGTGGCTAACATGACTGGAAAAGTGCTGTATAAGTACAAGTTAGTTTACCATTTATTTAACACTAAAAACAGAACGGGTGAAGGCTACTGAGGACTAGGTTTCCTCAGATTCAGACTTCAAAATCAATCAGTCAAATTGTCGGATTTGTGACTTAATTCAAGCATCAAGATACTGGCTATTCTTGATTTGACAGATTTTTTACACACTTTACATTGGGAGTTTCCTTTAGGGGGTAGGAAGTATCAGTATCAATGAAAAAGCATCATAAACCAATGGTATTGTACTGTACCGTACCGTACCGTCGTCTTCCGCTTATCCGGGGTCGGGCCGCAGGGGCAGCAGCCTAAGGAGGGAAGCCCAGACTTCCCTCTCCCCAGCCACATCTGCCAGCTCATCAGGAGGGATCCCGAGGCTTTTCTGAGTTCCAGGCGGGAGAGATAATCTCCCATCCTTCCAGCACTCGTGAAGAAGACCCCAAGATACTTGAACTCCTCCAATTGAGGCAGGACCTCGTCCCCAACTCGCAGAGGGCACTCCACCCTTTTCCGGCTGAGGACCATCATCTTAGATTTGGAGGTGCTGATTCTCATCCCAGCGGCTTCACACTCTGCTGTGAATCGCTCAAGCGAGAGCTGGAGATCACAACCAGATGAAGCCAACAGAAACACGTCATCCGCAAAAAGCAGAGATTCTGAAGTCACCAAACCAGATCCCCTCAACACCTCTGCTGCACCTAGAAATCCTTTCCATATAGGTAATGAACAGAGTCGGTGATAAAGGGCAGCCTTGGCGGAGTCCAGCCCTCACTGGAAACGAATCAGACTTACTGCTGGCAATGTGGACCAAGCTCTGACACTGGTCATACAAGGACCGGACAGTTCATACAAGGGGGTCCGGTACCCCATACTCCCAGAGCACCCCCCACAGGAGTCCCCAAGGGACATGGTCGAACGCCTTCTCCAGATCCCCAAAACACATCTACATTGGTTGTGCGAACTCCCATTCCCCCTCAAGGACCCCGAAGAGGGTATAGAGCTGGTCTACTGTTCCATGGTCAGGACGAAAACCACACTGTTCCTCCTCAAACCGAGGTTTGACTATCCGGCAAACCCTCCTCTCCAGGACCCCTGAATAGACTTTACAGGGGAGGCTGAGGAGTGTGATCCCCCTGTAGTTGGAGCACACCCTCTGATCCCCCTTTTTGAAGAGGGGGACCACTACCCCAGTCTGCCAGTTCAGGGGTACTGTCCCCGATGTCCATGCGATGCCATAGAGGCGTGTCAGCCAAGACAGCCCCACAGCATCCAGAGCCTTTAGAAACTCTGGGCAGATCTCATCCACCCCAGGGGCCCTGCCATTGAGGAGCTTTTTGACCATCTCAGTGACCTCGGCCCCCGGAGATTAGCGAGCCCACCACGGATTCCCACGGCCCTGCTTCGTCCTCAGAAGACATGTTGGTAGGATTGAGGAAGCCTTCGAAGTATTCCCCCCCACCTACCCACGATGTCTTGAGTCGAGGTCAGCAGCCCCCCATCTCCACCGTAAACAGGGTTGACAGAGCACTGCTTCCCTCTCCTCAACCGGCAGATGGTGGACCAGAATCTCCTCAAAGCCGCCCGAAAGTCATTTTCCATGGTCACCAAACTCCTCCCATGCCCGAGTTTTTGCCTTGGCAAACTGCAAAGCCACGTTCCGCTTAGCTTGTCAATACCCGTCAGCTGCTTCTAGAGAACCGCAGGCCAGAAAGGCCCTGTAAGACTCCTCCTTCAGCTTGAAGGCATCCCTCACCGCCGGTGTCCACCAACGAGTTCTGGGATTATCACCACAACAGCCATCGACGACCTTACGGCCACAGCTCAGGCAGCCGCCTTGAAAATGGAGACACAGAATACAGCCCTCTTGGACTCAATATCCCCTGCCTCCATCGGAACAAGGTTGAAATTCTGCTAGAGGTGAGATTTCCCTGACAGAGGACTCAGCCAGTCGTTCCCAGCAGATTAATCCTCTTAACCTCTGCCAGAAGGCAAAGCAGACAACCATTGGTAGCACCTAGGACAGACAGACAAAGTAAGAAAAAACTAGGTGTGTGGAAAAATATTTGTAGCTTTTTTTGTGTGTGGGAGAAATGAATGTAATATTTTAAATAAAAGTGGAGCGCATTGGCTTTGGTTTCTTTTCCATGTTGAAAGGTAGATGGGTGAAATTCTTTGGAATAACCTCATTGATCTCTGACAAAGTTTGAATTCAGCAATTAATGGCATTGCTTTCCCTTCACATTCTAGACTGACTTCATGTTGTGCCTCCTTTTAATGTGTTTCTGTTCTTGGTGCTATACAGAAAAGTGTTTCATGGATCTACTCATGTTAATAAACTTTCCCATGACTCATGCAGCCTCTTCTCGGTATTTGAATCAGATAAGTACAAGACAGTACAGGTTTGTGGAAAGGTGTTCACATAGAGGCGATTGTTCTCATAATGTCTGCTTTCAGTGCAGCTGAATACAACCCCCCTCCCACCACCACCACTGGGTGTGTGTGTCCAGCCCCTTTCCTCTTCCTACTCCCTTCTTAGAACAGTTCATTTTCTCACTCCCTCTCAACTGACCAAGCAGCATGGATCCTGACCCACAAAAAAACAACTGCATCCTTCCTGCACAAGCGTTGACTCAGCGGACTGCGAGGGAGGGTGGGGCTTGGGTTAGTGTGTTTGTGTGGGATGGAGGAGGGTGGGGATTGGGGGTGTAGGTGGTTGACATTAGCACTGGTGTTCAAACAAACTGCAGTAGCAGGGTTGGGGAGCGAGGAGGGGGGGGGGGGTGAGCCATCGGAAGGAAGCACACTGTTTCCACACAGCAACCAATGGGGCCAGAGGTGGCCCTCGGATTCCCATCCCTTCCCATGAAGCCTTTAAGTGGTCTGCAGCGCTTTTGCAAACATGAGAAAGTCTGGAAAACAAGGAATTCCCTGACCTTTTTCTATAAAAAAGAGCTTTTTATACTCTACTTGGAAAGCACATATAAGTACACCTTGTGGTTCAGCTTTTCATCATAGTCACACAGGGAAACAGCTTATATTGGTGTCAAATGTGTACTTCAGGTTTTTTTTAAAAAAACATTGTGAAATACTGCACCATAATACATGTAGGCAGGCAGTATGGTTTGTTCTCTTGTTTGCAGGATTACCCTAAAGGTTATCGATGGATTAGCATGGGAATTTTACCACAGTGGAGGCCCAATTTAGAAGTGATTAACGTTTGATGTTGATCTGGATCCAGGGATCTTTGTGTGTGTGTATGTGTGTGTGTGTGTGTGTGTGTGTGTGTGTGTGTGTGTAAGTGTATACAAACATTTAAAGACAGTTTTTGATCTTATCTGCATCTAATATTTAAGTGCTATCTCAAAACTAAATGGTAGCTTGCACAATGATAAATTATTCATATTTACTTAGTCATTTATTTATAATCCCAGTTCAAATGAAGTTGAAATACTGTGGAAAACATAATTAAAACTAAAATCCAATGAATAAACTATTTCACAAACATGTACAGTATTATATTCCTAAAACCTCATGAACACAGAAGGCTCTAACTTGATTTGAATTTTATGGCAGCAATTCCTGTGTTTATCAACTTTATCGGTTTATCTTTGTGCAGCATAGAATAATATTAACGTAATTATTAGTTGTACTTTAATATTTGATTCTTTCAGCTATCCTAAATAGCAGTGTAAAAGTAGCAATGTTTTATTTAAAATCACCTCTTAGGGGGCTAATATGAAAACATGCTGGCTGGTTAACAGCTATTTTTCTAATAATGGCATATAAACAAAATGAAAGGCGTCATCATTAACTCTGACATTATCTAACAGACCTGAAACATCAGGGTCACATATTGAAATCTAAAAGGCTGCAGTGGCTGGTTGAATTGTTCATTTATTTTTACTATTCCTTGAGTTAAATTAAAAACACATGCTCTCTATATTTTTTTAATGATCTGTTAACATGGTGAACCTCCAGCTTCTAGGACGCTCCTTTCACACAAAGTTGTTTGTGAATTCAGAAAAACCTCAATAAAATTAATGGTGTACGTCATGGCTGTCATGTACCAACCAGTACTTATATTTCTAAGGGTATAAAAACATACAACAGCTATTTTAGTAAAATCATTACACACCTCTATAAACAGTTCTCAATGTACATTATTTTGTTATTGAGTTTTGATTTTGTCACATGCTGCCTCTTCCAAACCATCTAACTATGGCTAATTCAGTCGGCTATTTTTTCCATTTAGCACCTTATCTCTTTTCTGAGATTTCTTCAGTCAGAAAAAACAGACCAATGTTGACCCTTGTTTTGTCACTTTCTCTCTCGCTTTTCATGATCTCCAACAATGTTGAATCTTCAGAATGGGAATTGTGTTGATATGTAGTTATTAGTGTGTGATGTGGTTTATAAATTTAAATAGTTTTGTAGACCCTGTGTCCTACTAAAAAAAGAATGTGTGTTGTCAAAGCTTGAGAAGCCTGATTAAAAATGTGTAAATAAATGTAACTGCCATATTACACACAAACATATATATGTAGAAGTAACAAAGTACTACTTCTACTCACAATGATATAAATAAAACATTTTATTATTGATTAAATCATAGTAAATGTTAATAATTTAAAAGATCATTATTAATATAATACAGTAAGAATAAAATTAAATCACAAGTTGGCCTATTCTTAAAATTATTTTTCTTACTTTTTCAAAACTAATGATAACATGCATGACATGTCCATGAACTGCCAGGAAATAAAATACTACGTCACCAGACATACTCCATAGAAACTCAAAAAATCTGAACGTATATTAATGTGTGTAAATTAAAAATAATGTCTTTAATTTTAAAAAATGAGCTCTTTTCTGTTTTTAGGTGAATACAACCCACTTCCGGTCGTAACTTGCGCGTGCTTGCTAACTCATTTGGTCGTTTCTGCAAAATAATAAAGATGACTTATTCTCATTTCATTTCTATCGCCAGATTTACTCTGTAGATTTCACTTTGTTCCTTTATTGAAAACTTTTAATTTCATTAAAGTCTGAAAGTAAAGTTTTAGTTTGACGGTGGTAACCGGAAGTCGCGCGCATTTAGTCTACATTGACGCTGTCATCTGACTCTTTCTGGGACAGAAAGTTTTCAAACCCCACCCTCCGCACAGCCTGTAAGCAGCGACGTTGAAGTGGTTCGAGAAGCTCGCGAGTCAGCGCTGACCGAGGAAGAGGAATGTAAATTATAAGTTATGATGGAGTCGTTACGCTGTTCGGATACCGACTGCATGAACAGGACAACCGAACTGACTGGTCCACGCGCTGAACTCTTCCTGGGAACTAATAGTTTTTGTTTTTGTTGTTAACACCGTGTCTCTTACTGGAAAGTTAAGTTAAGCAGGTTTGAAGAGCTCTTCCTGTTACAAAGTTGGCGGGTCATTAGTTTTTCTCCCTTTTTTGTGTTTATCATAAAGCTCGTCATTTTGCTCCTCATAACACCGCAAGCATGGATACTCTAACGCCACGGGATGCGGAATTTCCCAGAGGGGCACCGCAATGTTGCGTCCAGGCGCAATTATTTGTAATTCTGGTTTAATACCATGAACTGGTCAGCGCTGTAACTCGTCGTAAAACACTGGTTGTCTGGACTGAATGCTCCTTTCCTGCTATTCTTCTCCGCTCTCAGCGCTTCCTGCTTGTGGTGGCCATTGCAGTTTATGGCTAAAAATACCTAAAAACTCAAAATGGACAACTCAGTGTTGTGGAAATGTTGATTATTAGTTGCAATAGCAACCTTTACTAAATTTCTTCCAGGGATTTTTTCGGGCAAATATAGTATTTTGACCAGAATTAATTACAAAGTCAGAGCTCAACAGGTGGAAGTTTGGGCTAACTCTGCCATAATGAAGTGATTGATAAGTTTTAGTTGGGAAACTGTGTTGGTAAACCACACACCGTCTCACAGCGCTCTTTCTGAGACTACAATTCATCCCGCAATGGAGAGCTTTGACTTTAATGTCAATACCAATGAAAGACAATTGATTTCCAGTTGTCTCTGAGTCCCTTTGCTGCCCACTCCAGCTTTTGAACACATTTCATTGGTCCCTGATGAGCCAACAAGAAAGACAGGAAAGGGAGCGAGGTGCAATAAAGTACACTTTTGTACTTTATTTTAAGACCCCTGGGGGGCAGAATTATATTCAGTCAAAACTTTTGTTTAAGGCTCCATGGAGCCGCTGAAGAACATATTCAGCCGTGGCCCACTATCGAACTGGAAAAATTTGGAACAGTCGCAAAAAGGGAACTTCACAAACCCTATGTGGACAGCCTTATTTGACTATGAGGCATCCTGTAAAGATGAGCTCACCTTACGTAAAGGTGACCTGGTGGAGGTCCTCTCTCAGGACTCTGAGATATCAGGGGATGAGGGCTGGTGGGCCGGTAAGGTGAACAACAAAGTGGGCATCTTCCCATCGAACTATGGGTCCTTCAAGTTAAGTGGATACACAAAGCTTCCTGGCACTGGAGTGGTTGGCGAGCTTAGCCCAGCTGTGGTGGGTGAATTTGAACCTGAAGATGTGGATTTCCGGGAGCTGAGCTTGGAGGAGGTGATAGGAGTTGGGGGCTTTGGGAAAGTGTATCGCGGTACATGGCGAGGTGGGCTTGTGGCTGTGAAGGCTGCCAGGCAAGACCCAGATGAGGACATCAGCGTGACAGCTCAGAACGTTAGGCAGGAGGCCCGCTTGTTCGCAATGCTCACCCACCCGAACATCATCGCCCTGAAGGGCGTCTGCCTGCAGGAGCCTAACCTTTGTCTCATCATGGAGTATGCCTCAGGTGGGCCGCTGAGCCGGGCACTGGCAGGACGTCGCATCCCACCCCACATCCTGGTCAACTGGGCCGTGCAGATAGCGAAGGGGATGTTGTACCTGCACAATGACGCTATCGTCCCTGTTATTCATCGAGATCTCAAATCCAACAACAGTAAGTCTCTCTTGCTGGAAGATGACCTTTTATAACTTTTATTTAAGTATATATCCCAAAGTCATGACAAAGCATTAGGTTTAAAAACCAAAGATCTAATGATAACCCATCTTTATGGCAGTAAGGTAAGCTGAGCGTAGAAGTAAACGCCAATACAGGTTGGTGTTAGAAGCAGGTACTGTAAAGGTCAGGACTTCAAAACGGACGCTTTCCATCTCAGCATGTAGTAAGTTGGACTTTGATGCCAACAGAGGGCAGGGGGAAGTTCTTTTGGCGTTAGTGTATCAAGCCCTTTGTGGCAGACACGTATGCGTTGGACCTTGTCATTAAAGTGACACTGCATAGAGATGTGCTGATGAAGCTTTTCTGTCTCCTGAATTTTACGTCAACCTCCTCTTTCTCTGTTATTATCATTCTTGTGATGCAGCATATTATTCCCATCAGCGCTGCGGTTTTATCTGTCAGCAGCACAGAAAATCTTTTCCTGCTGATCCTTATCACCAAAATGCACAAAAGTTGAAAAAATATATATTGTGGATAATTGATTGAAAAAACAGAACAGCGGCAGTGAGAGTGAGAGTATGGCCTCGGCTATCAGTGCTAGACGGTGAACTCCCCTTGATTCAAGGTTTATTAGTAAAACAAAACATACTGAGAATAACATTTTTTTTTCTCATTTGTTGATCATTGAGTAGTTGTGTCGCCTCATGGCTGGTTCCTTCCTAGATGAGAAAAGCATCTCCTGTAAGAGAAAAAAGGAGTTATGTTAATAAAGAGTTGATATATGAGGCAGGCCAAAGGCAAACACAAGCCCTGTTTCTGCACCTGAAGATAGTATCACTCCTCAGCCCCCTCCTGCTTCTTGTTTTTTAATTCTTCTCTGAATCTTTGTCCTCGGCGTGCCTCTACATGTCTTCCAAAAACAACCATGACCCTGTTGTGCTACTGAACACTGTTGCAGTGGTATGGAAAGGGTCATAAAGGACTCCAAAAGCAGATAACATACATTTCTTGAGATGATTATTGTAACTGTACAACATGTATTCATGTCTTCAATATTAACCTCAGACTATGGCGTCAGTTCCTCAGAATAATGTGGCAAGTTCTTCTTTCTCAAGGTGCCATATTGCAGTTGGGCTCTTTAGTCAAAAAGGAGATGTAAAGTCTTTATTTCCCAACTTATATGAAATATTACAAAGTACACAAACTGAAGAATAATATGATGAAAATGACCATCGTAGCAAAAAAGGTACTGTCACAGTGATGGACTGCAGTGGACAATCATTATGCCTTCAGGGCTTAAACAATAGCCAGGAGATGCTGTTGAAGCTAATGAGCAGCAGAAGATGCTGATTAAACAGCAGCATGGAAGAAAGTGCATTGTGGGAAATTTTAATCCAGAGGCCATAACTCCAATGACATTGAGCTCAGAAAGGATCATGTCTATGTTGTTAGGGTATGACGGCGAAGGAGTACTTTTATCTTTTTCTTTTATTAGCCGATGCATGTTTTAGTCATATTTATCTCCGTGTTGTTCCCCTCGCCATTGTATTCTTGTTTTAGTTTGGTGGTTGTCTGTTGCCTGCGGTAGCGCCACCCGTTTGTTTGCTCAGTGGCAAATGTTTATTTATTTTTGTTCTCTATAATATAATTTTGGTCTAATTTGTACAAGGGATTTTTTTGTTGTTTGTAGCAGGAGAGTTGCTGTAGATGTGGAAATGCCTGGGGTGGGCCTGAATAAGATTTTTTGCTTTCAAGCTCTTTTCAGGCAGAACCTGAACCTCTTTTCTTATTTTATGACTTTTGATTTTCTTTTTGACATGGTTATTTGTTTAAAGGAAGAACTTTATTTCACTGTAAATATCACAGAAACATCCGTTGTTTGTTTTGTTTTGACAGCAAAAAAGGATCACATTTTGTTTTTTTTATTTAATTTTAAATGATTTCTTTTATCTTTTATTTTGTTTTATTAGGTTTGTTTATAATTAAATATTATTTTAATTCATTGCTTAAGTTTTTTTTATTAAAATGATTGTTTTTGTCATGATTTTATTTAATTTTATACAACACTCTGACTTCTCTTGTGCAAAGTATGGGCTTGAAATGAGAAATTAGATAGATATTAGATAAAAATAATGTTTGGAGTGTTTGAGTTTTGTCAGTTCATAATAAAGCCATATCAAGCTATTTATAAAACAAGATGATTGCATTGAGCAACAGTAGAGAACAAAATCTGTCTTTAGAAGGAACAAAAGACTTCCAGCAGAACCAGGAAGAGCAGCCATTTGCCTTGACTGGTTGGGGCTGGAAAATCAAGTATTTTGTTTGCATGTTTTTATTCTGTGCTTTGTTGAGATTTAAATTACGATTTTAGTAGATTCCCACTTCCTGTTTTATTTTTCATAGCTAAAATTAGTTATAGGCACCATCGGACAACAGAAAACTGCTGAGGCTTAACTTCGAGCTGGCAGAGCTGAAACCTTCAGGCGCCTTTCTCAGGAAGAAGTCACAGTTAGCTCTTGGATCAACATGTCTTTTTTCTTTTTTTCTACAATGAATGGACAAACATTTGATACATCTCCCTACCAGCATGTTTTCATTTAGGGCCCCTACTGCCCCTCACTGCCAAACATCCTGTGTGTGTGTGTGTGTGTGTGTGTGTGTGTGTGTGTGTGTGTGTGTGTGTGTGTGTGTGTGTGTGTGTGTGT
>JBAMHX010000006.1:17585701-17597104 GCA_037177515.1 Pseudomugil tenellus | reverse complement strand
GTGTGTGTGTGTGTGTGTGTGTGTGTGTGTGTGTGTGTGTGTGTGTGTGTGTGTGTGTGTGTGTGTGTGTGCGCGTGCGTGCTGGTGGTAAATGCTGGGTGCCTGAGTGTGTGATGTTTGCTGCATGCGTGTGGTGAACTGTCCTCTTTCACACTTTTTTGCAGCAGGGATTATGAGGGCTATTCAAATATTTTAGTCTTTTCTCAATTGTGCAGATACATTTGGTGAAGGGGGTGAGATCTGAAACCCGATAAGGCCCAAACACACGCCTGTGTTTTTGTTTTTAACTTTATCATGCAGTGAAGGAGCTGAGTGGCAGTAAGCTGGAAACGGATCTGATTGGATCTGATATGTTTCTTTCAGCGGGATAAACAGATTCATGCCATCTTGCTTGTTGAAGAGTCAGAAGGATGTGGCTTCAAATTGTGTTTTATAAGCCTGAATTGTCTCTTTTTTTGTAGTTTTTGTAGTTATTACAAAACTTATTTTCCCTCTCAGCCCTGTGCCTTCGCATGAGGTCTCAGCTCAAAAAACGCACCATCCAAAATGAGTTTATGTCTGCAAGCACAAGATTTATTTGAATACTTTTAGAGTCATAGTAAAGGAAACTAGTGAGATTATTAACACAAGTATTCTTAGAAGTATGAATGATAGAAAGGTATAAAAGAGTCAGGTTTGCCTTTATTCCTGTTTAGAGTTTAAAGACAGTTATTTTTAATTTTGCTACAATGATAAATTTCTCATTCTGAATTGTCAAAAAGTTGAAATCTTTCAAGAGTAATTTGTAGCTTTCCGGCAGAGCTTTATAAAGTGGCATCAGGACCCTCATAGGCAATAAAACCACCCTCCTTTAACTGAAATGTTACCGAAGTTCCTTGTTTGGCGTTTATTTTCCTGTGTGGTTGAATCACACTCGCCTCAGCTGAGCTACACATGACAAAAAGCTTGTGTGAAGGAAGGCTCACACACCAAGGCAGTATGCATGGTCAGGGTTTTTTTTGGGGGGGCATGGACATGGACATACATCAGCTTTAAATAAATTACTTGATACAAGTTGTCATTTAACCTAAAGTGTAATTTGAATGAATATCTCATGAATATCTTTGTTTCTACTGCTAAAGATTTAAATAAATGCAGTATTTCAGAAATCACCACAAGGAAGGAAGTTTTATGTTCACAAATGCAGCAAATCTAAAAATAAAAGTGTAATTAAACACAAGCTCTTATTTTTCAAGTTTATAATTTTTTGTTTTGTTTTGCTAAGATAACTTTTTCACATGGTTGTTCATACTATAACAGAGGTGCTCAAGTCCAGTCCTGGAGAGCTCCCATCCTTCAGCATTATGATGCAACCATATCCAACAGATTTGAACCAAATGGCTCATCCACATGTCTTTCATAGAGCTCTTTATAGTATCAACAACCACCATAAGGAAATACAACTGCTGTAAGACTCCAGTTACCTGCCACACGCGTGGCACAATGTAGTGATGTAGTGTTGATTTATTTTCAACCCCATACACGTTAAAATTGAAGCCTGTGTTTGTAATACCGATACGATACTTTGTATTAAAACTTAATGTTTTTGGAAAACCACTTTCAAAGCAGGTAAAAACACATTTTTTATAGAATATGTTGTGACATGAAAACTACCAGTAAAATGCATAAATTAATGTATTAATGTCACAATAATTGCATATATTTGACATATTGGGTCGTCATTTCCACCAGACTGCCCAGCATTCTACTTTAATAGAAGCAGTATTTGGTTTAACATCTTGCTAAAATATGCAAGGTCTTCTCTGAAGAGGATGTCATCCCAGAGGGAGCAGATGTTGCTCCCGTTGGCATGTTGTCTGCAAACCTCCAGCAAGTCAACGACTTAAAAGACCAATTTCAAATCTTAATGATTTAGTTTTCCTGTCCATTTCAAAGAAGCTTTAGCACGCAGTTTGGAGATATGGAAACATTTGAGTTATAGAAGGAGAAAAAAGTAGCTGATTGTTTTTCCGTAATAAATTAAACACATTCTCAGATTAACGAGTAGAGAAGATGATGGCGTATGAAAACGTATGTGCTGCAGCATGTTACACTGCTAAGATGAAAGAGACGATCCTTAGATTTCATAATACAGGTACACTAAAACACTTTGCTGTGAGAGAGCTGTGGATGATGATTTTTGGTAACAAACCACACCGTTTGCACTCTGATTGTTTCACCAACTAGCAGCAGAAACAAACAGGTTTCACCAACAAGTTAAATATGAAGCAGGATACGGTACCCTCCATCAAGTCACCATCAAGTTTTTCTGTCTGGTGCCAAGAATTCTGCCAAGATCTGGTAGTCGCTCTTCAAAACTTTGCTTTGACCACCTTCATGTGAACCAGCAGGACCTGTGAGCCGTACACCAGTGTGACAGAATGGGAAATTAAAATTCCATCTTCTCCTACAGCTGGAAGAGGAGAAAATGACTGGCTGAAATACGGATGCAGGTGGTTCTGCTGGGCCACCAGCTTATAACAGAGTCGATCACTCGCTTGGGTTTCAGGCTGCTAATGATTGAGAGGGTCCTGAAGCAAGAAAGAGTACTTGCTAAAGTTTCAGCAGACAAGAAAACCAGACATATAGTCCTTACTTGGCAGGACATAGAGGTACTGGAGGTTGGTCAAAGCCCTGAAAACACTTTAGAATTTCCCTAATGTCAGGTGAAGACTATGTGACCATTTCACATGTCAGAGCTGTGCTACACCTGTTCAGTGCTGATCTCCTGGCACATGAAGATGGGGAAAGTGAGATGTGCAAGTCCATCCCGACCAGAATTTTGGATAACCTCACTGACAAATATTCTGACCCAACCACCAGTCCACCACAATGTAGGTTCACATACATCACAAGTGAGAAAATGGATGCATTTAAACAAAAAGTTATCTTGGAGGCTGAGTCTCTGATGGGTGATCAATACAGATGTTTGAGTTAGCTGCCTGTACCTCAGTCCGCAGACCAAGGAGAAACATCAGTGGCAGTGCCACCTGAGCCTAAAAAGAGCCTTGAAAGCTTCTTCAAACAGAGTACAGTTACCAGAAGCACGTTCATACTACTAGTCCAGCGCATAGATATTATTGGTAGATTGCGTGACGTAGATGTCAGCCTATCACCCATCCAGTCCCCTGATTGTTGTACAAGGCAGCCAGTCAAATTACATCTAAATTTTTTTACACTTTAGTTACTGCTCATGTAGTAGCTACAAATGGCTACTAACAGCCGAGCTAATGTAGCTAATGTTAGCTACTAACAGCTAACATTGCTAGGCCCCTCGATACAAGTTTTTTTGCAAGCCATTTGGTCTACGAGGTCCTATTAACAGCTCCTCATCTGCCTGTTTGTGTGTAAATTCTTGACATGAAGAATTTACACAGTTTGGCCATCTTCAGTCTCCTCATCCAGTTTCTATCTTTCATAGGTTTTTGTTGATCCACTGAAGCACTGAAGGAATTATATGTGTAACAAATTATAATCTTGAATACTATCTGTGTTCAGTGATTTCAATGATCTGTAAAATAAAATAAAACAAGGCTTATGCCGCTGGAAGCCAAGGCTAGGTCTATATCCCCGAACGCCCCCAGTCCCCCTATTTCCCAATCGTCGAATAGACACAATGCAATAATATAAAGACGCACATGTTCAGTCACAAAACTCCACCTGGTGTGGAAACTTTGAACCAGCCCGGTAAGACGTAAGGACAGGATTGTTCCTGAGGTCATGACTTTTTATTTGCACTTGATTTAAGGTCAGCGAGAGAACAGGTACAGAGAATATCAAATTCCAATTGTAAAAACCGTTCGAGTTATTGCGCTCACACGAAGGAGGGGTAAAAACGGGGGGTAAAAACTCAATTTAATTGCATACTATATTATTCTATCCAAAATATGTCTCTAAGCAGATTGACATGAACATTGTGAAGCATGTAGGGGGACCTACATGAAATCTCTTGTAATGGGGATGATTAGTGTGATGTCACAACATCACTTCCGGGTCCTACTCTCGACGGTAAACACAAATGCAATGTCTGTAGCCAAGGAGTCACTTTTTTTTCACAGTAACATCGTCTCTTGCCAACTTACCAAAGTCAGTAAAAAAAGGTCTCAACTCCTATAATTAAAACAAAGCTGTAAATATTAGTTTGCTGGCAGGCAGACGTCTGAAAGGAAACGTACATGCTTTAAGAGCGTATGAGATTGAGGTGAGTTAGCCAGCACGTAGGTGTCCGACATCAAGCTATTTTTTCTTTGTAACCTTAACTATTCTCAATTACCTACGTTTGAATAAATACTAGTTTACAAAAGTTATTTTCGCTCAGGTGCACATAGAGGGACACGTGGTGAAGGAAAGTACTTGCAGTTATATTATTGGACTACCTGACCAAATAAAAGACAAACACACACTCACATTTTATTCTAAAACATTTCTTTTCATTACAGCAAAAAAGAAAAAAAAACATGAGATGCTTTTTGTCCCTCACATGTTGAAAGTGGGTGTCCAGTAACAGTCGGTCCTCCAGGTATCTAGTGTGGGCTGCTGCAGTGACTGTTCAACATTGTTAGAGATGGCTGATTCTGTTTATTAACCAGCAGATGCAAAATTGGGATTTGAATATTGATATTACTGAATATCTAGATAATGCATTGCAATACTGATTAGTAATTTGCTTATGATTTTTTAAAAAGCAACATTAGTTCTCGATCCTGAAGACCTGTATCTGTGTTTTGTCTGCTAATTGGGCACGCAGAGTTGTTTT
Source organism: Pseudomugil tenellus (assembly GCA_037177515.1). Taxonomy (NCBI): domain Eukaryota; kingdom Metazoa; phylum Chordata; class Actinopteri; order Atheriniformes; family Pseudomugilidae; genus Pseudomugil; species Pseudomugil tenellus. The sequence continues at coordinate 17,592,309 of JBAMHX010000006.1, read as the reverse complement.
TAATGTTTTAGTGCACAGTACAGCACTTTGAGCTACATAATATGTATGAAAAGCGCTTTATAAATAAAGTTTGATTTTATATATTTGTAAAGAAAAGTAGGTGTCAATGTGTTAATTGAACAACTCAGAGTAGAATTTTTGCCAGCATGAACATATTTGTAATATATTTTGCTGGGATATTTGGTAATATTACTAAAATACAACTTGTTTAAATGTCTTTTTACTTTCACATTTTCACCTGCTAATGATATTTCTTGCCTACCTGGGTGCAAAACTACAGAAAGTCTGCCACCACTCCATAAAATCTCTAGAACTTTTAAGGACTCTAGTGCATCTCATCTCTTTTGTTTATGCTTAGAAGCAAATCTTCAAACTTCTTGCAGCATAATTACACAATGTATTTGGTGGCCAGTTTATTTGTGGTGTGCCTGGGGATTAACTGGTGGTGGAGCTCTGCTGGGTCATGTCTGGCTCAGAGTGTAAAATGAAGTTTACTAGCTTAACTGTGTGGTTTAATACCAGATGTGGCAGCATTGTTATTTTTGGGGTAGGTTAGTTTAGACAGGTTAGATGTGGCTTTATGAGAAATTTCTACAGCTGTAAACAGAAATCTGTAATAAGGCTTTGAAATTACTACTAATGATGATCAAACAGCTCATGAGGTGAATTATTTGTGTTGAACTTAGACTGATTTTACATCCTTAAAACAAGGTTCAAAGTGAACGCACACTGGACTGACCCATGTAAAGAACACAGATATTTTTTGTATTTATATTTGACAGAGACAGAGCATATAAAAACACATGAACACTTCTAAATATGCCAGATTCTGGTCTAGTTTTCATCTGCTGTCCCCGGGCTAGGACTAGGAAAAATACAGAGAAAATGATCGTATAAAAAATAAACAAAAGTACAAATATAGACAACCGTTGATAAAAATGTTAAAATCTACACAGCATATAAACAAAGACACAAAATCACAAAGCAAAACCTCTACATAACAAAAAGCAATGAGAGTATCCATTAATCTAAAAATATTCATAAGGTAAAATTCTACTCATCAATAATACAAAGCAAAACAAAGTCAATTGCTTCTAAATGATAAAGAAGCAATAAGTAAAAACATGGAGGCAAAACTCAATATGTGCAAGAAAACACATGTTACAAAACAACCTGAAACATGTGTGAACATTCATATCAACTGTCATTTAGTTGAGTTCTGGCTCAGTGTCTGGAGTTAACGCTTGAAAATGATGGTAAGATTAAACGTTTTGGGTTTGAAGGAAATCATAAATAAATCAATCAAATCAATCAAAACTTTATTTATGAAGCATTTTAACACTCAAACAATGAACCAAAGTGCTGTACAAGTACATATAAAAACAAAATCACAACAACAAAATAAATAAATAATTAAATAAAGCCAATTTAAAAATATATGTTTTTAGCAACAATCGAACGAACCATCTAGCGTCCTGGCAGACTTTACAGGAAAACGATTCCAAACGAGACCTCGGAACCACCGAGAGCATCTGATCTGCAGATCTCAGCGCTCTACGTGGATGGTGACGAAGTAAGAGCTCAGAAAGATAAGATGGTGCCATGTAAGCATTTAAAATCCAGAAATAAAGTCTTAAAAACAAGTCTAAAAGAAACAGGAATTTGAGCGATATCAATCATCCATCCTCCCGTTTACAGCCCCCTCTGACTTCTTTGCCCATTTTTGGTTTTTCCGGAAGTGATGGCACATTTACCCCTAGCTGTTGCCTCAGACGGCGTCATTTCTAATTAGTCCATTGAACCATTTTATTTTTTATTTCTGTGTTTGCTTGCATTTTTGGTACTTTACAGAAAACTTGCATTGTACAGTCACTAAAGTGGATTTATACACAACCACCACACACTACATACAGATTGTTTTTGATCCGTCAGCAACAACCTGAGTATGATGAGTAGCATCGTGCTCATAGTTGACCCCATATGCAAGTTTCTAAGGATGGTTCCTCTAATGAAGGTTAAATTTCAACACAGGAACTCTGGGGGACTGTTAATAAGTTACTGTTTTCTGGGGCAAACACTCTTTTACCTGGCATGGGATGCCTTATACAGGGAATCATTTATAACCCCACTCTGATACTGATAACATGGATACCTAGAAACAGAATGATCTTTGTGTGTGATTTAGACAGTTGCTTCTATGATGATTAACTTGCACATTATTTGTCTAAAAATACTTAGAAGCAACTTCTTTTTAAAACAATTGTAACTTAATAATGTATAATCAGAGTAGCTGTGCTATATGAATGTTGCTAAACAAAATAATGGATGAACAATAGACTGGTTGGAATCTACTCATATCTGATGGACAAAGCATGAAAGTGCTGCTTCACACCAAAACTGCACTCACTTCAATCATTTGTAGTGTTTTACTGTCAGAGTTGGGGTTTGGTTTCTGGTCTGCTTGATTATTTTTTTAAATAAGTTTTTATCTATTAAACCTGATAAACATCTAATGGTACAACAGCACAGATTGTAAAATGATTGCATAAATGCATATAATCCTCCCCTAGTTGGAATATCAGGAAAGGAATAAAAAAATATGCCTTGGTATTAAAAAAGTCTGAGACCAAGCTTCTCTTTGTGTAACAGCTGTGTGATGGCTAACCTAGTTTTTAAAAGGTGTGATGGTAAACATAACACACTTCTTTCATTTGAATCTTATGGGACCTATTTTATCATAAAGTATTTTGGATTATAAAGAAATGTTTATCATACTCCTGTTTGGTGTCATTCTTCAGCGTAACGTCATCTATAAGGGACTGACAACTCAGGTCTTCCAGGACTACCGTCCTGCAGATTTTCAATATTTCTCTGCTACCGTATGTCTCACTAAACTCAGTGGGTTAGTAACAGACTTATGCAGATGTTTACAAGCATTTAATGAGTGTGTTGATGACAACAAGAGTAGGTGACTCCAGATCTGTATGACATGATAATGGATTCTTAAATATAATAACTCTTTTGAAATATTGGGTCTATAAATGTGTAAAAGTAATCAAATCTGAATTGAAAAAATTGTACTGTTGTATTGACTATTTTTGACCACTTTATTCTGTAGTCAAATGATAAAAAATGATTAATGTACACAGAAAAATGTTCAATTTTTGAGCTTTAATAAATATGTTTGCGCACTGAAAGTAGCATCGAGTTAAGAAGTCAGTTTTCAGACAGTGAACATGGTAATAGTGGAGGTGGTTATGATAACATCATAGATGTTTTTGTCGTTCTCTATACAACCACCAAAACAGGTAAACTTTTTCCTGTTGCCTTCTTCTTTATCCCCTTTCGTGGAGTCCCCATGATTCCTAGAGGTACTGCTTTGTGTGCTGTCTTTGGGTACATGTCTTCGAGCTCCATAACATTGTACTGAAATGCAGAAAACAGGACAGTAGGACACATCCCCCCACACACACGCAAATTTAATGCACCTTGATGGGTAATTTATCCTCCCTTATGTACGTAAATGTCCTTTTCAAATGTTGTCATACGTCACTGCCCTCACACTTCCATGTGTACGTTGTCATATTTGTTAAGTCAGTTCATCTACTAGTGGGCAGCCCTAAGTTCTAAGTTCACTTCTGCACTTTGACCAGGCGGCAATCTCTGGTGTCCGATTTTGAAGCATATTGCATAGATATGTGATATATGTGTATAAATATGTGTAATATGTGTATGCGTGAGTGTGCAGAGCAGCGAGTGTGCGTATGCAACTGAGAGGAAAAGAAGGAGAAGAGAAGCGCACGGATCACGTTAGAGACAGTACCTGTATAGTAAGAGGAAAAAGTTAGAAATAAAGCCTTTCACCTCCTTGTCTGGGGGTGGTCCAAAGAATTTCTGGGATAGGCTTCAGCTTCCTCGCAACCCTTAAGAATATGATTATGATGAATTTTCTGAAGAGCAATAGTAAACCCTGAACATACACATGCTCAAAATATGAGCCATCGCTGAGGAACACTTATGCTCAACTTGACCTAGTCTGCCAGTGAAATTATGATGCTTCATATTTATAAAAACAGACATTATGCAACCCAGGTCTGTCTTTAACTTATGATTAAGAACTACTATGTTAAGACAATAAACTATAAAACAAGACAAGCAAAAATACATATTGATGGCTTATTAACCACAAAATAGGCACCCACACTGTAACTAAACCCTGTACTGTTGAGATACTACAGCAGGGATAGCTCGTCTCCTCAAACTTTATTGTAAATCACCATAAACTGCATAGATTATGGTTGGTTCTACATAGCGTTACAGAAATACCTTTGTTGACTAAAACTAAAACTCACAGAACATGAAAACACAGAGATAGCCACAGTCAAGCTGTCACTGACTGTAGTTGTTACTGAACCCTAGTGTACTGTTCATTTACACGCTTTGTAACAAGCATACAATAACACAGTAACACACATACACTACCAGTCAAAAATTTGGACACCCTTTCCTATAGTATTTAATGGGAAAGTATGTGCAAACGTTTGACTGGTAGTGTACATGCTCATAAATAGACATTTGTGGAATAAAGCTAACTTTAGCATTAGGTTTGCAGCACACTGAGCCCGGATGCATGTGGAAAACTGTACACTTACTATGAAATGTATCACAAGCAAATTGTCAAGTTACAGTGTATGTGTATGACAGGTTCAAATGATTTGTAACTTACCTGTGAAATAAGGTTGGCGTGGTGAGCATTTAAGGTGCCACTTTTTATTTGTGTTATTTGTTTCCCAACTTTGTTACCACATGTAACTCTACTTTGAATTCAGGTTTATTTTAGGATGGATTATAGTTGAAGTATCCAAAATCATTTTGTCACTTTCAACCACCAAACCCGTTCGTTGACACTGATTCATGGTTCATCTATGAATGTGTAAACTGCTTGTCTGCGTGTGCTACACATCAGGTGGTGGGCTGACTAAGATAAAGCAGCATTACTGTCTAACAAATTGAGCCCATAATTGGCAGATATGTCTTTTTAATGTCGGACGATCAACCCTTAAACATTTTGTCTAGTCTCGTCAATAAAATCTGACAAACGTGTTGCCGTCTTGTTTTAGTCATCAGAGAGTCATGTTTAGCTAGTCACTGTCTTGTTACTGTCATGCAACAAACATTAGGCAACTAAAAACATTTGCCTTTGTCATTGTTGATGAAAAATAATTGCTACATTGTCTTCTTCCTGTTTCTCTTCATCTTCTCTGGTTTGTTGCTTGGTCAAAAGCTCTTTATGGAGAAGTTTTACTTCGAAACAGCTGTTTGACAAGCACTATAGCTGTTAGCAATAGCAAAATGTGCGAAAGAATTGTGGGCCTCCAGGTAGTAGCAGATCAGTTGATGTTTTAACTTCCTCTAGTTTTAACTTCTTAACAGGATTTTCTTCAAGAATAATAATCGATTTTCAAACTTTATTGAGAAAGAATAGAGTGTGTTTTTCTTCTGACAGCTTCTATATTCACATCATATCTGTGCAGGTTTGGTTGTGCAGTAGCACAATGAAGCACCAATTGAATCAGCCAAATCTCCTATAAGACTTTTTCATCCAAACAAATGATTTTTTCACCTTGCAGTTACCCTACAATTATTGTTTTTTGGGTTTTTCAGACATTAACATGACCTCACTGAACTATTGTTTTTGTCAGCAATGTGAAAACTTCTTGTAGCATTTTCCTGCTTTATATGATTTAGTGACGCAGACAGAAACATGTGCAGCTATATAGACAACATTATATATAGCTGATTTATGCACTGAAATTCAAAGATCATTTATTATGACATCATAATGTTGACCATTGTAACTGTTAATGATATCAGTAACTGTTGTGGTAAATGATCCGGTTACATGCCTGCAATGAAGAAACCATTTTCTGTGTGGCCTTGAACTAAGACGAAACTCCAGTACTAGTTTCGATGTGAGTTGACAAGTTCTAAACTATGATTATGTCGTGATCTTCTATCTGTCTTTCTCATTCGCTGCCTGGTCAGAGGTTGCGAGACTGTCTGTCAGTCTTTGGCCTTCGTTCCTCAGCGGACAAAGCTCCTGTTCTTCCTGGGGAAAGCCCCCACCCCGCCTGAATTCTCCCATCGCCTACGGGTGCAATGCAGGGAGGGGAGAAAAGGAGGAAGGTGGAGAGAGATCAGACTTGACCCATTTTTGACATTTTTTTTAAAAATTGGATGATTTTGCCTTTGACTTGGTAATGAGTGTTATTAATTAAATATATTATTTTATTTTATTTATTAACATTTACTTAAGAATGACTCTAAAAATGTCCATCTAGTATCAGCTTCATAAATATTATCAATTGAGTTTCAACAAAAATGGGATGAGGTGGGGAACAATAGCATTTTGCTGCCTATGTTCAGCATAAGCATAAATTGAACTTTTCTAGCTTTGCTTCTTTTCAGGTCCTGTTTGTTAGTATTTCTACCCTCCGTTTCTACGAACTTGCAGATTCACTTTACAGTAGAAAAGTACCACTTTAAGAGGTCTGCATAGATTTAGATGATTTTCTGATTTCCTACAACTGTATTTGAGCGTTTTTACA
>JBAMHX010000006.1:17540999-17559751 GCA_037177515.1 Pseudomugil tenellus | reverse complement strand
TCTACATCACTCACATGTATGGAAGGAAAGATGACAACAGACCCCAGGTTAAAAAAAAGCGAAGTTCTCCTTTAATGGCCTTGGGCTTTCCTGGGACCTCTGGTACCGGCCCTTTAATTGTTCCAAGTATAAGGACCAAAACGTACAGCAAAGCATCTTCTCACCGCTACGGTCCTCATCTGTGAAACAGCCTCCCAGAGAACCTCAGAGTTGCAGAGACTGCTGATGTTTTAAAAAGAAGGCTCAAGACCATTTTAGCAGAGCTTAAAGCTGAATTTTATTTCATTTATTTTTGTTTTAATTTTATTTAATGTATTTTAAATTAATTTATTCATACATTTTATCATCAGTTTTATGTGACTATTTTTTCATGCGTATTATTATTGTTCTTCTTTTTATTATCAGGCTCATTTAGATCTTTTATTTTGAGTGTTTTCCTCAAGGGAATACTGCTTTGTTTAGGGCAATTCCATGGTGATGCCCACTGAGTCCTTGGGGGTGGGGGTGGGGTGGCTCCTAGTGCCGATGGATCCCAAAGATAATTTCCTTGTTTCAGTGTTAAGCCAGATGTTTATTCTCAAATATTTTACATGTATTAAGTTTTTAAACTTATGTTCTGGTTAAAGAGACAAGCTAGATGCTATAGAAATTATGTTGTGCAAACGGTGGGTGGGTGTGGGTGGGTGGGGGGTCTTAGGTATTTATTTCATGTGTTTTTTATGGAAAGCACTTGGAATTTCTTGTTTAGGAAAAATGCTATATAAATAAAGTTTGTTTTGATTTGATTAGATTTTGATAAAAATCTAATCAAATAAATAAGTATAAATAAGTATAAGTAAATACGTATAAATCATTTGCATTGTGGAATATTTATAAGATATCTCTCATTAATATAATGGTGCTAAGTTATTGTTTTCAGGCTCCCAAAATGCTGACTGGTTCTATGAACGTGGAACACCCAAGTGATGCAAACTTAAGCAAATACACCCCAATTTGTCTGTGTGTGGACATGGCCTTTAAATCTCTGTGATTCATAACAGGGAAAGGCGCAGGGACTCCAGATTGGGACCCACATTATTGTCATGTTGAAGAAAGCAGATAAGAGATGATTTAGGCTTTGCATTATAGTGCATTATCCTGCTGGAAGTATCCATCAGAAGATGCTACACTGTGCTCATAAAAGGATGGACATGGTCAGCAGCAACAAACTGGACTCTGAAATGTGTTGTTAAAAGGAAGGAAACTTTCATATGCTGACAACATTTATAAAATAAAGGCTTTGTAGCCTTTAACTTCATGAAATTGATTTTTTTTGGTTTGTGTTACAGATTTCATCCATAAAATTACAGTGCAGGCGTCCCCAGGCTTGGAGAAGAGGCGAAACTCTCCTGATTTGGGTTCGGGCTCCTCACCTTCCTTTGGCCCACGTTTTCGTGCAATCCAACGTGAGTAAAGGTCACAGTCGCATTTGTAGTTCATGTGCATAAAATCTAGAGAGAGTATATAAAAAAAGACTTGTAGTCACTCACAATCATGCCTGCATACAAAGTCTCTGTTGCAACATCACTTCTCTTTGTTTCCAAATTCTCCCTTTCATGTTCTCTCAACCCCCCACACATCTTTTGTCTTCACGCATTTCCCTGTGGGCCTCCAGTTCTCGTTCTCTCACTGCTGTCTCTCACACACACCCTTTTCCTTTTTCAGTCGTCTTTTCCACTCCAAATATTATCTGACTTCCTCTCAGCTGCTCAGCTCTTAATGCTCCTGATATCTGTCATTACCACCATGCAACCAGTAGGGGGGACCATTCCACCACACTATTCAAGAAGGAACAGTTTTATATGCATGCAATGGTCATAGAGCAGTTGACTGAATTAGAAATAAGCTGGGAGGAATTCATTGCTCAGCAAGGGGTTAAGCAGGGTTGCAGCAGCCTCAGAGATTTACAATAATGCTTTGCTAGTCAGACTCTTAAACAAATCTCAGAGGTATAGTCGAAGCCTGTAGGCCACAGTCCCTCTTCAGTAAACCCTAAAGGAAATTTGTGGGATAGGCAAGAAGTAGTCAAAATAATTTTTACTAAACAGTTACCACAGGGGGTTGACATATGAGCTCAAAAAGCAGTGAGAAATTTAGTCATAAAGTGGTTTGTAAATCCAAAACATGTTTCATTCATTCATTAATTCAGCATCAGCCTGGTTTCCTTTGTTTCCTAATGATCCTTAATGGTAGTTACTAAGCCAAGAGTATGCCTTTCATTACAGTGTTTAGTGCATATTTATGGTTCCTCTCTCCGTAGCAAGCAGTGATTTATTCCTATGCCCTATAAAACCATATTTGTCTTACGAGTTACTGAACTGATTTACATTGGTATCACTTTCATTGTGCCAGAATTAGGTGAATTAAAAAACAAGAAAACTCAAACAGGCTCATATTTTCTAAGAAATTTAATGGAATAGGGTAGAAATAGTTGCCATCTCTGAGATTTTACGTTGTATGTGTTGGCAGCATCTTTAAGGACAAGATTCTAGTTAATGTTGTTCTTTGTAAGCCATATTCCTCATTTCAGTTTCTGTACCAGAAACTGAAAACTCAAACAGGCTCATATTTTCTAAGAAATTTAATGGAATAGGGTAGAAATAGTTGCCATCTCTGAGATTTTACGTTGTATGTGTTGGCAGCATCTTTAAGGACAAGATTCTAGTTAATGTTGTTCTTTGTAAGCCATATTCCTCATTTCAGTTTCTGTACCAGAGGAACAGGAATCTAAACCAAAAACTGCACGTCAAACCTGAACGTTGTTATTCCGTGTCAGATACGAAACCTAAAAAAAGGGAATATTAAAATTGAAACTATTTCCACTTCCAGCAAACTATCATTTATGTTTATATAATGTGTGCTTAGCTGTCATTTTAAAGATGATGTTGTTGTTACACCCCAAACATACACATTTTTGTTAGCTTAGATGTTGGGAAAAGGTCTTTAGCTTCAACATTATGTCTAAGTATGATTAAAAAAAACAAGCCAAATTTATATTAATCTTCAAGGAATGATATTTTATCATTAGGCTCAACTCTTCAAAATGTCAAAAAATTGGAATGAATTTGAAAAATAAATCTTCAAAAGTTTCCTTTAAATGCCGCATATTTTGCAATATTTGCCTTTTCACATTTATTACACATTTTGCACCATACTAGAGTTTTGCTATACCACTCATTTCTTGCTGCGAGTTCTCTTATCCAGAAATGAGAACAGCTTACTATGTCTTACTCCCAACTCCTCTCGCCCATCTGCCCGCACTAAGCAGCCCAAGAGCCCCTCACATGTCCCTGCCCAACCCATGACATTGTCCCAGACAGAGCGCATCTCCCTTTCCTACCCCATGACGTAGTTTAGGTGGAATGCTAAAGTTTTAAGGTAGGGGAGAGGGTAGCGCTGATTAATTATGGGTAAATATATAATCGTGATTATTTTGATTAAAATTGACATCTCAACTATTTAATATAACTATCCATTCACTTTAACATGAATTTATTTAACCTCAAACAGTGTCTTTAGAATTTCTCAAATTGTAGAAAACTAAGAAAAATAAAGTGAAAGTTTGCTATGACAAACAAATAAAGTGAACAGAAATATAAACTTTTTTGTATTGAACTTTTACAAATCATAACAAAGCAGCCATAAGTGTACGACATCTATATTGTAACAAAATCGTCACATAAGCACTAAAAAGACATGAACAAACATCTACTCAATTAAACTTAACCAAGTGTGGGCTGAGCCAAAAGCAAACTAACTATGAAAAAATCAGGCCACTTAATGCTAATTTTTGGTTCGCCTAGCCTCTCTGTCTATTAGAGCATTTTTTGTACATATTATTAATGAACATAATTTTTTTTCAGAACAACATGGGCAATAATAATGTGCGGTCTTAAATGATGTCACATGAATTGATCAATAGTTATTATTTGCTGCTAATTTGGTAGGGGCCGCACAGAAATAATTCATAATTAATAAACGACCCCCCAAAAAAGCAAAAAAAAAAAAAAAAAAAAAAATAGAGCAAAAAAAAAGTATTTTATTTTTACGATTGTTGAAAACTCAGCTATTAGTGACAGCTGTAGGCATATATTTCAAGCAAACGCCTGCCAAGTATGTTGTAATTTACAAATATAAATACTTTCCATCTGTTACTGCAGATTTTCATGTGCAGAAGAGTATCCACTGCTCCAGTGAAGCGCTTCCCATCATTTACTGAAAATTAGCTGTAGATTCATTTTCAACAGATTAGGGTTTAAAATGTACAGAATTCCTTGCAGATATGTTCAAAATAAACTTTCATAGTTTTAATTATTGACCCAGTTTAGGCAAATGTGTTTATGAACATGCTAAGCAAAGATGATAAACATTGTAGACATTATTCCTGCTAACCATCAGCTTGTCAGCATTGTCATGAACATGATCTTGTACACCTGCGTTTCTTGCTGTAGTTTTTTATATCCTATTTGTGACAAATTGCTATTTAGACACTGCATTCGTTTCAGAGTAATTGGATAAGATTTGTTGATGCAGCCTGATGGGTGTTGTCTCAACTTTTATTTTATCTGCACATCTCCTGAAAGGTGTTTCTCCTCCTTCACACATTTCCCCGTCACGCATGGGTTATATATAGTGTTTTCTGTGCAAACTGTACCTATGGGATCTTTTTTAGACTTCATGGAGGCAGCAGCTAGAAAAAATGGATGAATTGTAGCTGTTGTGAGTCTGTTAAAGATCTATGTCAGAGATGATTGCAGGGCTGTGTTGATTTGTTGGTGAAACCTAGCTTTTAAAACACTCACCTCATTAGAGTGCATTTAAGCTGAAGGCATACTGATGATCTCCAAGCGTATGTTAATTTCAACCTGTTTTTCCCTTTTACTCCACAGTCAGTCCCAGTGACAGCAGCAGAACCTTTGGACTTAGCTCTGTCTGGCCCTTAGAGGCTCCCTCTATTAAACAAATGAATGGAGACCTAAGGTTGAGCCCCCACTGGAGGCCCCAGAGCCCAAAGAGTCCCAAAAGCCCTAAAGTTCTGCGCCTCAGTCCCCAGGAAAGCAGGTACGCCACCATTAACTTTTACTTCCACATTTAAACACTCACGACTTCTTCTTTGATTTACATTCTGGTTGCTTTCAGCCTGTCGATGAGAGCCAAGCTCCTGGAATCAGACAGCAATGACAGCGGAGAGTTCAAGGATGACTTTGAGGAGTACCGGCCCTCCACTCCAACCCCTGCCCAGAACGGTACTACACCCTCTATCGCTAGCCTAACCTCCAGCTACACGTCCTGCCCATAGACTGTTTATAAGAGTCCATGAGTGTGAATTATAAATAGGCGTGGAATGAATGATAAATGTGTGGAGTCATCCGTTCCTGTCTTGTACTTCTGTTGTCTTAAAACTGTTTCTTTCTGCAGGGTCCTCAGTGAAGGACAGCTTGCGTCTTCCTCCCTGTGACTCCTGCAGCGAGGATGGGAATAGCTCCCCAGCAGGCTCCCCCATGCCTGAGAGGGGTTCTCTTAAGAACACACACAGAGCCTTGCTGGGCAGTGGCTCCCTGTTGGCCTCGGTAGGACTTGGTCGGTGTCTGGACATTCCCCCTAGGGTACCCCCTCGAACAAATCTACCTTCTTTGGAGGACCGTAACTTCGCTGAACTTGGGATTTCCCATCCTAAGCCCTTAATTTCAGACCCCCCAGTAGTGGACGACCTTATTACTTTCTCCACCTCTGAGCCGCTCCCCAGGCCAATACTGGATTTAGCCCTGCAGTACCAAGAACTGAAACCTTTGCCCCTGAACCCGCCGCCACCAAACCCCCGCGAGAGGGTACCCAGGACACCACAAACGCCCCAGAGTCCACTAAGGCCTGAGACCCCAGTGCAGCAGGACAGGAACAGTCAAGGTGAATGGACCGTCAGTTCCAGTTCCAGCAATGGGGAAGTCAGCTGTGAGACCTGGGAAAATGGATCGGAAAAGAGGAGGAGGTCCAGCCATGGCCTCCATGCTTCCCAGCTAGGTCAGTTTACCTGGTTTTCAGCTAAACAAACAACTGTTCAATTGCTAGGCAAAAGATTCAATCAAGTTGAGTCATGGCAGGAAATTAGAATATTTTAGCCTCTGCCAGTTTAATTATACAGTTTTTTAAAATCTATGTACTGTTTGTGTTCCTGTTTAATTAAGTTCAATACGAAATCACCAGAGAGCTTCTTTTAAGTACAGCCTGTGTCACTGATTTGCTTTTTAATTGAACCGCGTGATTCATCTGCAATTCCTCGCTGAATATGTTTCAGGAGGCTCTGCACTGAAATCTGGATTTTTGATTTATGTACCTACTCAGCATGACAATGTGCCCTCATATTCTTGGAGCATAGTTATAGTGGCTTTCTTTTAGCAAGGTCTTCTTTTCTTTTTCTCTACACAAGGGATTCGTCAAAGCTTTTTTACATCAAAGCTACCTTCTTCTGCTATTTTCATATCTCAGGTAACAGCTGGCCCTCGGTACTTCTCTGCTAATACTTGCTAAGAAAAGCTAGCATCACATCTACTGTTGTCATCCTCTTTTACGATATGGAGAGAGTGTTATTGGAAAGTTAAAGGAAACTGGAAACAAGAGACTGAACAGTTGAGGCCAGAGAAAGTTGAAGAACCAACCTCACATGTAACACCAATTTCCAAAAAGAGAAAAAACTACATGAAATAAAAAAAAACCAATGCCATGATTTTCATATCTTATCAACTCATATTATTCCATGTGGAGCCTAAAAACATAGCATATCAACATTTTACAGTTTCAGGAAAAATATGAGCTCATTATGATGGCAGCAACACATTGGTAAAAAATATTTCCAGGGTTATGTGTAGTGAGTAACTGCAAACAAACATGTAGGAAGTTATGAGAGCAGTTAAATAATGTCCCATTCTGTTTTGATCCAGGATTATAGCTGGATTTTTGCTATCATAATGTGCCAGATGTTTTCTATTGGTGACAGGTTAGTGAAACTGCCCAGGCCATAGTCACTAACCCCATACCATACCCAAGCTGGATGCTCCCTCTTCTCTTTCATCTGCAGGACACACATCCACTCCAGACAGACAGAATTTCACAGGACAGTTGTCCACTTTGCCTCAGAACCTTTTAAATGAGCTTTGGTTGAGAGAAGAATGCTGTGTTTCTGGATCCTGTGAACATATGGCTTCTTCTATGCATGATGGAGCTATAGCACCTGTGTTAGTAGATGTCTGGCATGTAGCAAAGCCCATTCAAAGATTTTCTGTGGAGAATCATGCAGGGTTTTAATGCAGTTTTGCTCAAAGGTCCACCAGCATCCAGTTTTGACCTTCAGCCTTGTCTTGTGGGCACAAAGATTTTCTCTCATCTAGACCTGTCTATACACGGTAGATGGTGGGATCTTTTCTTTTAAGGAATATTTCTCTGTAATTATATATTTTCTATACACAAATTGCATAAACTTTATGATTCACAATGAGCTCATAATAATTACAGAATGAAAAAATATCAGTTTCAACATGTGATGGGTTGTTTATGTTATATTGGGAATTGAATATGGTTAGATGAGATTAGTAAATCTAATGATTCTGTTAAGATTTATACAGCATCCCAACTTTGTAGGATTTGTGGTTGTAGTTTGGTATGCATGCATGTATGCACAAAGACATTCATATAAGGTGCAAAGATTTCACATTCAAGAGTGATTAGCATTAATTTCCTAATTATGTTATTTGTCATTATCCAAGTAAAAGCAGCCCATTCATGTTCAGTAACCCCCTCCCCCCCAGGTTTAATCTGCATCTCTTAGAAGCACTGACACCATAGAGCTGTAATGATGTGAGAATTGGTTGTTTCAAAAGCGAGTGTGGTTTAGGAGGCCTTTAACAGTTACCTAAGATGAGGAGTCTGGTTCTGAAGTGAAAATGATTAACAAGGAATAAAACAACCAGAAGAATGTGACAAAACACAAAGACAAAAACAGACAAATACAGAATTGCAATTCAGGAGGATTTGGTCCAAAGATCTGTCAGAGCAAAAGTCTGGAGCAAATTCTGATCAGCATCTTCTTGGGAGCATCTTCATTTAGAGGTTCTGAGTGCGTCACAGTATGCAGACACTGTTGTGTCACCAACAGATAGATATCATGTCCAGATATGAGAAACATGTACTGAGTAATCATTTAGGCCTGGTTGTCCTTAGATACAAATGGTACAAGATTAAAAGATGCATATTGATATGTTAATGTAACATTTAGCATGTTGATGTAGCACAATTACACAAAGCAAAGTGAATGAACCTAAGATGTGAAATCTGCTATAACATAGCGGCCAGTTTTTCCCACATTCTGTCCGATTTCCTCACAAAGTGTTGGATTCTCCACACAGAGGATCTCACAGCTCTCCGCCGGGTACTGGCCGGACGTGCCTCACTTATTCTCAGTTAACAGCCATAATCCCACAAACCGCTGCTCTTCATCGCATCAGAGAAGCAGAATAAAGAGAAAAGAGATTGACATGTAATTAAAAAGCACGTTTTGGGTAAACATCTTATTATGATCATCAAGTGTAATGACTCAGATGCAGACAGACTGCCACAAGGTGGCTGGCAGTGGAAATCTGGATCTTTCTTCACTTTATTTTAATCAGCACTCATGTGAGTCCTGATTGCTCCTTCTTTATGTCAGTTGAACAACTCAGCTGCCTCCCAGAGTAGCTGTTGATGTAAATAATGCCATTTGGCAGACGCATCACAATTTGGAAATTGCAAATGTTCATTCAGGATGATTTATCCTGACTTTAATGTTCTTGTCAGCACTAATTTACACTTTGTCTGTCGCTGCTGCAGCCCCATCAGCTAGTTATGCAGCAGTGTGCTATACTTAATTTAAACTAATTATTTCAGCACTCCTTGCTTGTAATTGTACTTTTTTATTTTCTGCAGCTGCCATGTTTTGTGTTTGTGTTTGTCTGAAGAAGTTACTAAATCTAAACAGCAGTAGAACCACAGCCGCCAGGGAGACTCACTTTTAAGGGTTGAGGGTGGAATTCTCGATTTCCTTAATCAGATGACTTATCAAGGCATTTTTGCCCATTTTCTCAACTTTTTTATTTTGCAATCATTCCAGCTGTGTTGTGGCATGAATATTAGCTATAAGTCTTCATTTTAGGCAAAGGTTTCTGTCGCTTACGTGTCTTTCATACTCTAAATGAGGGAAATGTCTGAGCACAATATATTAATATCAATATTAAAAATATTAATTAAAATATATATTATTATTGAATTATTATTATATATTATTAAAATATTCATATTTTAAATTTCAGTTTTAAATGGTCTGAAGTCAAAGTGATATATGATGATTTTATAGGAGCTTAATTGTACATCTAGATTACATTACAAGCAGACGCTTTTCTCCAAAGCGACTTACATCTGAGAACAACATTAAATATACGTATGCATTCAAATCAGTTTAGCTGTTAACCCTTTCATACATAGAGGTGACTAAAGCCTCTATTAAAACCTTTTAACAAGCTTTATTTTATTCATAGCCATGCATGAGAATAGTATATTTATAAATATACTATTCATCCAATACACTACCACTCATTGAATAAAAATATATATATATATTTTAACATAAATGCATGCATTGTAATTACCCAGGTTTTCCCAAATAAAACAGCTATATATATTTTTTTTTTATAAAATATTTAGATTAAAAATTAATAGAGTAGATAACATAAATAAACTACAATAAACAAAAACAGTATCATTGCATGTTTCTCTAGAGCTAAAATAATATATTTGAAAAATATATAGTATTGCTTTTTATTAATACATGCGTGAAAGGGTTATTCAGATACCCTCAGATGTAAGTCGCTTTGGAGAAAAGCGTCTGCTAAATGACTGTAATGTAATGTAATGTTAATCTTTGACATATAAAGGGCTAATCACCACCAAGAACCCATCTTGTTCATATGTATGATATGGGAATAATTTACGTTTTTTTTTTTTGCGCGCACACTAAAAGTTTTATATTTCTCTTCTTTCCAGCTTTGGATTTGCCGTTATGCCAAGACACGCAGGACTCAGAGGACAAGGCGTCAGTACCCTATTCCCTCCACCCCAACCCAGCCCTCTGGAGTCCCAAAACCCGCCGCCTGGAGGTCAGCGTCATCCCCCGCCCCCGCCCGTCTCCCATCCGGCCTCGCATCGACCCCTGGAGCTTCATCTCAGCCGGCAGCAGGAACTCGGCTGGCAGCTGCAGTCTGATCCACTCAGACAGCAACCCCTTAAGATATCAGCCCTCCCCTACCAACCCCTTCACCAGCTGCGACCCTTTCCCCTCCCCAGACTGTGACCCTTTTGCCCTCAAGGCCGACCCCTCCTGTGGTTCGAACGCAGCCTCGCCCTTCGACCCTTTCTCAGCTCCTTTTCCCACTTCCCGCTCTGCCCCGTGCTCTGCCAACGGCTCCCCCACTCTGCCCTCCTTCCGAATAGCACCGATTAACCCAGCCGACTCCCCCCTTCTTGACCTGAGCTGGGCGGGCTGCAGCAAGCCTCTGGATGTGACCAAAGAGAGAGCCCACCCCCGGAAAATACAGGGCCTGAAACCCTTTAAGTCTCCAACCCAACTCAGAGACGACCGCTTTTAAAACCTTTCTTCGTTTGACAGATTTGACATGTTTAACCACAGGAATACAGTCCAGGAACAATTTCCACTACTGTCTTACATCATTACAGGATTTGGTATTTTTCTGAGGGACGTTGCCCCCTCGGGAGCACCAATCATGGCAGGTTTTATTTATACACCAGCTGGCTGCTTTAAAGAAACAGACAGCCAAGTGAAAGCTGATACAATGAATTGTAGTCTAGCTGCCTGTGAACCAATAGCTGGTGCCCATTTCATTCTTTCCGTCTATCTCTGTTACTCTTTCCCTTTGAAGGAGCAGAATACAGATCAGTAGTCCCATCTCCAGACTCTATCAAAGTGCTCATATCACCTGCTTTCATCTCCTCTTACCTTTGAAGCATTGTGACAATGCAGAGGTGTATAAGGCGACTTGCACAGCTTCATCTGCCTCTACCTCTCTGCAGACTGAAAGCATTCAGAACAATGGAAAATTGCAGTGCCTTATTTTTTGTGAAATGTTTTTAATATATCTTCTCAAGGTTCCTTAAATGGTAATCTGGTGCATAGGTAAGATGCTATGAATTTGGCCTAAATGTGCAAATCAGCTTAAGTGTTGCATTGTAGGAAAATGGCTTCTGTGTGAATGTCTAGACTCATTGTTTGAAGAAAGCTTCTTTTTTTCAAATTTGTGCCTGAATATTGCATTATGGGAGAAAAGCAGCCAGTGTGGCTATTCTAGGACACTCATGAAATTCAGAACAAAACTATGACCCAGGAATTCCACTTGGAAGCAAGATAACATTCCAGTCACATTCCAGAAATATGTCAGGAATTGAACAGATTTGTTTGGCTGACAGGCCTCACAGATAGGGGAGCCCTCTGCATGTGCCAAAGAATGCCTCTGTGACTGTGTGGGGGCTAGGACAAAGGAAAGAAGTCATTTTTTCAGTCATTTCCCACCTCGGCTCCATGTAGAGCTCAGGTGGGATGAGGGGATTTACTTGTAGCGCAGCATAGAAGAGGGGTGGGACACCCCAACAACACACCGATTCTTTATTCTTAATAGTAGCGTACTAATATTGCAATACAACCTCTTTTATTCATTGACTTCCTCTCTAAATGGAGCAAACAGCCTGCCAAGACTTATTGAACTAGCTATTTAGGTTTATTGAGGTTAGAAAGAAAACAAAACAGTTTCTCCAGAAATGTATTTTCCTTCCCAAACTAAGATTAAATGTTAAGTACTCTTCCATTTGGGATTCAAACCATTTTTAATTTATTTTCTTTCTTTTTTGCATAGAGTAAATCTATTTTACTGTGATTTGGTGCTTCTTAAAGAACTACTGCTGCTAAAAAAAGGACAACAAACCTGTTGAATTTTCTCACTCCGGGTCTTGATCAGAGTTATTTTAACATACTTTCAGCTCCGGTTTGTCACAGTGAGGTTGCCAGGCAACTAGCTGAGGTTTTCCAAAGTCCCTGCTCCAGGCAAAGTCTGCGCTGTAACACACCTTCAAGCTTCAGATTTTTCATTAAAGTTAAGTTAAATCTGCAAGTCTGGATATGCTGATTGCTGACTTGGCTCTGTTTTCCCTCAGCTTTGCCACCAGCATTGAATTTATCCTACAATATTCATAAGAGAATTTGGTTAAAAGTGCCAGTATTTTCTGCCTCTGCAGTATTTGGACGTTTACCACCCACACATGGTGACACAGGAAGACTGATTTTACTGCACAGATGTAGAAATGTCCATTTTCCAGGCCAGAGTGTGCAAAGCTCTCAGTTCAGTCGTTTCAGTCGCTGATCATCCTGCTTGCCAAATGAAGCATGTTCGAGACCCTTTCCAGGATTTTTGTAAAATAAGTTTGGGAAATGGATGGTGTTTTGCAGGTGGAGGGGAAGTTGCTACAGCAACGAATGCTTAATAACTTCTGTGAGGTGTTGAAAACCACATTTGGATGATGAATAAGTGAAATGAAAGAGACCCACTTGCAGCACATACTCCTGCCTTTTACTGAAAATGACAAAGTTCAAATACTGGTTGTGATGAAGACAACACACTGCTTTGTTCTGAGGCAGAGTAATAAGCTTGTCTCTGAAAGGGGAGGGCGATTAACCTAATAATCCTACTGACCAACAGAGGAAGCAGATAGTAATAATTAGCTTCTCGATAAGTGCAAGGAGCATTTCAGGGTTTAGTTAATTAATTTGCCGTAGTGGTACCAAAATGCCCTAAAACCTCTGGAGTGGCACGTTCCGCCTTCTTCCTTTTGGCTCAAATCTTGATTTAAGTTGTTCAGTTTTAAAAAGTTTTTTCTTTCTTTGCCGATAATGACAGCTTCCATATATTCTCCCTCAGGTCATGTCGTAGGTACTTTTCTCTTTTATTTTTCCACCTTTCTAATCACAGAAGTGATAAAATAGACCTTTTTTCATTTTTTGGACCTAGTTTGTATGTGTGTGTTGTCTCACTTCCACCTGAGGCAAAAGGTTTTATAGCTTTTTCATTGGCCACAATATTTACATAAAGCATTTTTTTGGGATTTTTTATAATATAACTGTGTGAGTGATGGAAAATGGGAATGTAAAAGAGACCAACTCTGCCTTCTGTCACGCAGCATCATGTTGCAGCTAAGATACAGAATCTGAGTCTAGTACTTCCAAACATAGATATCATGACATATTCAGGAATTAGAAAGATTGGTTTGCCTAAATCTTGCCTGCACATCCTCTTCATGTTGATCCAAACTGGGATGTTTAAGGCAGTCTCAGTAGTCTCCATCTTTTCTCACTTCCTGCAGCAAACTTGACAAGTTGAAGACGTATTTCCTTGTCTCTTCACGTTAAGGCAGACATCAGAGCTATTCCTAAAAAGCTGTTACACTTAGAATCGTCTGAAGGTAAAAAAGTGGAAAGGATATTGAGATGATAGAAATGTGAACTTTCCCCTGACTTAGCTGTTCTGGGCGGTTGAGAGACCTTCCTGTAGTTCTTAGTGTAATCTTAATCTGATTTATTTGTAGTTTTCCAGCTCTGGGAATGAACAGGGCTCACTTCAGTGAGGCTGTCTTTGCCTGAACATTGGTTTAAAAAGCTTAGCTGGCAGCAGCCAGTACTCCAAGAAGAAAGTCTTGATAAGTGTTTTGTGACACTGTTCTTTCAGGCAGCACCACATCCGTCACTGCTAATCACAGACTGACAGGAACTGAATACTGGCCAGATATCTGCAGCGCTGGTTTCCAGTCCTTCACTGGCACAGGACAAACGTGATTTCATGGTCTCAATTCAAAGTTCATGCTCAGACCATTTCCTCTTAAAGAGAGAATAACAACTGGTCAGCGAATCACATGAATACAATATAATCATATGAGTCAGTGGAGGAGACGGGTCCTGACATAATAAAACATGTCATGAGCTACTTATTAATTGGCTTTGTGAAGGAGTCAAAGTAAAAACAATCTGCCAATGCACCACGTTTTCCTTCCACACTCTGTGTGAATGATGACATGTTTAGATGCAAACTGATTGAACCTTTGAATCAGCTGTAGCAGTAATCAGATAAAAGCTGATGCAGATACTATTTACTTACACCAAGTTGCCTATAAAGTCTGGATAATATGTCTTCAAGGACCTAAAAAATCTGCTGGATCTATAATCTTACAGCCAAAGTTGGTTAACTCAGCTCTGTTACATGTACAGTTAAGTCAAGCTACACAGATTTGGAGGTTAAAAATGCATATTATACTGAACAATTCACATTTTGAACCATGTGAGAAAATGTTTAAGACATTTGACCACTCCTGTGTCTGTACGAGACAGGAGTGGTAGAAACGTTGCACAAACGTCGGAATGGCCGCATTAATATCGGGATTTTATTTCCGCTTACTGACATTCTGGGAAATTAGTATTCCTCATGACTGCTTTCCAGTCTCAACATCTGAACGTTGAGTCATCTGACAGAAATAAAAGGTTAAAAAAGAACCGGAACGGATCCATTTGGAATCCTACTGTATTGATATCCACATACATTTTTTTTTAGTTACTAAAAGGAGGAATCTTTGGACTTGTTGTGTTTCACTAATTCAACCATTTGATTCAGACGTGTAGGAGAAGAACCAGACTTGGGCATCCCTGATCGTACAGATTATTATCCGCACCTCTTTCTTAGCACTGAGCAGGCCTTCTCAGTCTTAGCTAGCTATCTGGCTAAAGCTAAGGTTTGATCTAAAACAACCTAGCCAGGGTTACGGCAAAGCTTTGTGTTTCCATTTGTGTATTAATATATTGCAAGTCCTCCTCTCTTTGCTAAAGTTCCTGATATTACTTTTATTTGTAGCCAGATTGACTTCAATTCCATTTTCAGTTTCTTTTCGCAAACACAACAATGTGCAGCCATGGAGGAAATGGCATAAATCAAAGCAATGTGCGCAACAGTGACAACATGGTTGCAAGTGATGTAGATGGAAGATGAAATGCATTCATAGCCCTCTGGGTAAACTAACCCGGACCTGGAACAGAAATATATGAAATGTGATGCTGGGGGCCAAATGGAATATC
The DNA here is from genome assembly GCA_037177515.1 of Pseudomugil tenellus. NCBI lineage: Eukaryota > Metazoa > Chordata > Actinopteri > Atheriniformes > Pseudomugilidae > Pseudomugil > Pseudomugil tenellus. Next base: position 17,544,510 of record JBAMHX010000006.1, on the reverse strand, counting down.
TCATTTAATAGTCTCGAGGCCTAAACTTTACTGGTGACTCAGAGAAGCAGAGCACTGTATGCGTGTAAACATACACTTCATATGTTAGACTAAAAGGAAGTCAGGAGTTTGCTGTGTTTTGTGGGCAGCTACATTAAAATATTTTTTTGTGTACTGATAAAATTCAGACTCATTCAATAAGACTGTCTGAAAAAACCCAAGCTTAATATGGTAGATGTACTTTACTGATTCCATTTTACCTTGGCGGGTCACTGAAGAGTAATTCTTTCAATGTGGAAGTAGATGGCCTGGTATCTCAGTATTTTTCACCCCATTTACATTTGGTACCTGCTCTTAGTTGAGCTTAATTCAGTTCATGTTCCAAGTATACCTGCTTTTCAGCCTTGTCTCAGTTGCCTCGACCTGGCGGAGCCAGACACTCATTATTACTTGTCCTGACTCACATCAAACTGAAACTCTGGCCCAGACCTTTGTTTGGGCTTAACAGTAACAACTAAATGATCAGATATGACCTTTCATTGACTGTGATGGAGTTGCACGTCCCAGTAGGGATGTGAAAAAAAGCTGTTCCTGAGAGAGATGCTGCCAGGTGTAGCAGCAAATGTTCGCTCAATCAAACTGAATATTATTCCTGATTATTTTAGTGTATGCATCCAAGGTCACCATCTGCTGTCATTTTTACTCTATAACAATGAAAACGGAATGAATAGGAGCTGTGGAAGACCAATTTGCCTTAAAGAACACAGCGAGGACTCTGGCAGACAAAAGGCACAGTGTTTAGACAATGTCCATGGATTTCTGTGAGGTTATTAAGTCCATTGGCCAAATATGCTTCCCCACCTTCACCCGACTGCATACAGCTCTGTGCTTGTGATTATTGTTCTGTCTCGCTATTGACACTCAAATACTTTGAGATCGTCCTTGAGCAGAAGCCATTCAGTCTGTAAATTTCTGTTTCGGCAGCGTTAAGTGCTGCAAATCAATTGGCTGAGCAAACTAGCCTTGTGTCTCAGACAAAACGGGTGCAAAATGATTTGATATTGTATGTTTTACTATCTGTCTGCTGATGAAAAATTATATGTATTTTTGGCATTGGTCTACTTAAATGATCTGTGTGTGAGAGCTATCTTCCACACATAACAGAAAGTGACATTTTAAGGCATTTTAGACATTTGAAACTGCAATTTGGCCCAGTAACATGCTGCAACAAAGAGAACAGAGGTTCATCCAGGGGTTTCCTTTTAGAAGAAGTAAGGGATAAATTTTCTGAACACTGACATTTAACTAGATTAAAAACTTCTAAATCATATATAAAATTCATGGGAGACTTTGATTGGATTATGGCATGAGAGTATTTCCCTGTAGGTGGTCTCTTTCAAATGCTTATGGTGACTGAACTCTAAATGATCCACAAACCCATTTGAAGCGATTTGGATCTTACAAAGCGCTGCATTTTTCTCCAATAGGCTCCAGTCACAGCTTCGTAGTCCTGTAGAAAAGCTTCCTTCTTCTCAGAGGTTCCTGCAGGCCCATTTGAGACCATTCACAGCGTGTTTAGTATTGTTGATGTGGGAAGAGAATATTTATGGCATCTTTTAAACACTGGATTAAGCTATTTCTCGATGCCTATTGACACAGTCTATGTTAAGATGATGGATTAATTGGTTTGTGTGAACATGTTTTTATAAGTTTTCACTGGAGTATTCAAAGATGCGTGTATGAATACTTTGTATAAGACAAAGTAACTTTTTATTCCACTTGTCCAATATACCTATATCTGGATGTAAATGTTTTCTGCTGCCCCGAGTATTTGTGTGAAGCACAGATTTTTAAGTGAATTGCCTGTTAAAGCTTGAAATTTGGTTCTTTGTCTACATTGCAGAATAATCCCAGATCTAAATTGTGTTCTGTTGCACCACCCAAACTAAAAACTCCAGGAGCAGATAACTGCTTGACGGGAAGAGGTCTTTGTGACATTCTTAATGAAGCAGACAAGTTTGACCTCTTTTCCGTCCATGTATCTATGTGCTTTTTTTTTCTTTTGTAATTGTTCAGGATTCATTTCCATGTTTGTTTGTGTGTTTTCTTACAGCCTGGGCGATGTGATAACACATTGTCCTGGTGGCCACGAATAAATTTTTACATCTCTAAGAACTGTCTCTGCTCATGTGAGTTAAAGGTTTCGCAGACTTCCAGGCTTTGAAAATCCATTATTGTTGCGTTTATGTGAAATCTCGCACTGGGCTGGGCCTAATCAACTGTTTTTACTGTGTCAAGAGTATTATTTCTGTATACAGTATGTGAAAATGTTTCTTTTTTGTGACTATTATAATGGTTTTTAACCTGTGGAATACAGTTAAATAAAAAGAAAAAAAAGAAAGAAGACCAAATAAAATGTAACACTCCTGACTTTGTATTGGTTTATTTATATGATACCATTTCTAAAATGCTACCTACTTTATTACTACTCTATAGACAAACTAAAACATTTAGTTAAAGCCACTGCAGTTGGCGAAATCTAATCCGCATTCATTCAAGTTATTATCATTTACCTGTAGTTCAGTCCACTTCATTATCACCCTGCTTGCGCCATTTAAGTTTTGCTCATTATAATGTAACTCATTCTGTTTCATCGCTTATTACAGCAATATTTGTTCCACTATAGTCCAGAGCTAACTAAATTAAAAGTCATTATAAACTTATATTGTCCAATTCAGTTCATCATGACTGTGTTTGGTCTACCTTTTCCAGGTTTAGTACAACCTTATTCAGTTCATTATAACCAGATTCAGTCCAACTAAATTCAAGATAATAGGAAATAATGCAATGTCTGTATGCTTCAGTCCAGTCAGTTAGTCAATCAATCAATCAATCAAACTTTACTTATAAAGCGCTCGAGCTTTACAGGTAAATAAAAACAAACAATAACAGTATTAAACAACAATAAAATGTACAATACAAGACAAAAAATGCATCCGGGCCTAGTGATTGTACTCTCTGGAGTTAAAAGCCAGCGTAAAATTATTTAGAGTTGTTGCAAACCAATTCCACAGTTTCGAACCTGCTCTGGAAAAGGTTCTGTCTCCATGACTCATGATGCAAATCCTAGGTACTACTAAAAGCTCTGAGATGAAGTCTGGTTCATCCCAACTGTTTTGAGTCCATTTCAGTCGTTCTCAAGTCATTATAATGTAATTCTGTCCAGTTCATTACAACAACAATCGCTTCACTATACTCCAGAATTTAGCTCAATTTATAACCTACATAAACTTTAATTACAAACGAATTCTTTTCAATTCAGTTGAATTTACAATAACCATGTTTGGGCCAACTCTGTCCTAATACAACCAATCTATCCAATTGATAAAGGTAAGACAAGGTTTACATTAGGATTTTTCTGATCTGATGTTGAAGTATTTAGCTTATCTTTGTAGATTAATATAATATAATATAATATAATATAATATAATATAATATAATATAATATAATATAATATAATATAATATAATA
>JBAMHX010000006.1:17493373-17503781 GCA_037177515.1 Pseudomugil tenellus | reverse complement strand
TATATATATATAATTTTTATATATATATATATGCTCAGTTGCTAACTTTTGCTTAGCTGATTAAAGAAATTTGGTGACACTTTCTAAGCACATAGTATTCAGTAAAGGCTTGCCTCAGATTAAAGCAGGGGCCTGAATACTGTTTGTGATTCTCTTCTGCAGTACTCAATATCTTAAAAACCCATGAAATGCTATTCCTTTAATCACTGTCTTAACAGCATCTGCTACATTGTTGTTGGCACAGTATGTGTTATAATAATTTTTGTAGCCTTTCCTTTATTCCTTCCTGGGTTCTAATTGAGTAAAATCAATTAATGTAATACATAAATGTACAAAAAGAACCATTGTGTTGTTGTCTTTTTATTTTACTGCCTCCCTCTGATAAGAGTACTGATCGCATGATCTGAATACTGAGTTTTGAAAGAATTAGCCATTGTGTTGTGTTTTCTGCTCTCCATTTTCTGCATTTGATCCCTTATTCTCTTCCTCTCTCAGTCTTTTGCTCTCGTCTCTTTCCTTTTCTAAGGGCATCTGCTGTCGGTTTCTGTGTGATGGGGGCAGCGGTGGTGGTGCTGCCTCAGACGTAGTACTCTTTGTCTTTGTTCTTCTTGTTCTTGGTGACAGTCTTGGCAGTGCTGGGTTGTTTTTCCTTTACCAGAGCCCCATTGCTCTGAGTGGCTGAGTTGCTGATGTAGTTGCGACTCTGGTCCACCTGATAAGAGCCTTCATCACGGTTGCGATACTTGTACATGGCGTACAGCAGAATGAGGATGCAGAGAGCAGCAGCTGCCACGATGCCCACCACCATTCCTGTAGTGCTGCTGGACTGCTGGACCTCCACAGCTCCTGGGAGCCCTCTCTCTGGTGATGTTGGGTCTGGAGTAGGAACATGGGGAAAATTTGGGGGGTAGGTTATTCCTGGCATTCTACGGTGGCCGGGATCTGCTGAGGGGTGGGCCGGCGGCAGCAGCACTTGGTCCCGGTTGTCCATCTTTCCAGCGGGAATGTTGTTGCTACTACTACTACTACTACTACTACTGCCGCTGCCGCCAGGTGCTTTGACACGAGGACCTAACTGGTCAGGATTGGCAGTCGGGGTAGAGGACATAGGGGGTCGATGGGAAATGGGGTAGCGGGAGAAATGGCGGTCTCTTGCATTCTGGACACCGCCTTCAACTGCCGGGGGAGGCGGCAAGACAGTCCTATCAGTAACCAGGGGGGAGTTTTTATAATAGTCCTCGTCATCGGTCTCAGTCATCTCCCCCGAGCCGTAAGCGGACACCTCAATGGTCTCTTCGCAGTCCTCTTGGTCCAAGGGGCATGGGGGGCGGCCATTGGGCATTGGGAGGGACTCTTTGGTGGTTTCAAGCAGGGTGAGGAAAGGGCGGTAGGTGGTGGGGGGTGGGGGGATTACTGGATAGCGGGTGGCAATGGATGGGGGTTCTAGGGAATCCACTGTTATTATGGGCAACACTAATTCACCTCCTAGAAAAAAAGAGACAATTAAGGAAATAAGTGTTAGACACCATCTGAGAGAAAAACAACCTGTAGATCAACAAAAGAACACTTCAAATGAATACAGCAAGACCAGTATTAGAACAGCACTACAGCTTAACATGAGGCTAGTTATATATGTTTAGTCTGTTTTATATAAAAACTTCATGTGTTCTAACTGAACTGCAGTATGCATATTACAAGATGTAAGAAAATACTCTATCCTGCTCCTGACTGCTCTGACCTCATGTCCCTATGCTGCACAGATGTACATTTTCTATCTCTAACACAGTAAAAAATAAGACTGCAAAATTAGACTGAACAATTTAACATCTATTGTCTATAAAATCCTATTCTTAACTGCTAATGTAACATTCTTACCTACGCTAGCACTGGCATATTTCTGCTGTGAGTGGTTAAATAAGGTAGCAAACCACGAGGTTCAGGTCACTTACATCAACAAATTGGCCGCATGATTTTTGCATGAAAAAAAAATTACAAAAAGAAAGCTGTGTAAGATTGTTCTCGAATAGTGATAAACAACCTCTTCCCCCCACCCGGTATTTACCTCTTTTCATACATCTTTCTTGAGTGAAAACAAATTAAAATCCAAAAACTATATACTGGTGAATTATTCACTGTTCTCCCACTCCCCACTTTCAACAATTTTTTCTCTTTTTTCTAAATAAAAAATGGGTCAATCCAAATTTCATTGTGTTTTCTGAGGCTCATTTAAGATTACTAAATAAAATATGAATCAACAATAAGAACTCTGAGGGCGCATTCACACTGGAAGTGCTTGTGTTTGCTTTAACAAACCTTGAACCACTTTCAGGAGCAGTTTGGTTTCTATGGAGTAGTGTGAACATCTATGTCAAGTGTTACCCTTTTAAACTGGGGACTTGGTTTACTAGCAAAGCAAATTTACATCAAGCGATCTGGCCGTGGATGTGGTGGTTTGGTAAACCCTGATTTCTGTTGTGTGTTCACAGTAAACCCTTTCTAGGTAGATTATAAACAAGATAGATGCATAAATTAGGTCAGTGGTGAGTAAACCCAGTTCTCGATATCCACAGTCCCTGCTGCAATATACTTGTTACTGATCACACTTAATTTGCAGACTACTTTCTAAGTTGGCATCAAACTTTACACTATTCAGCTAAATTCAGGTATGTTGCAGCAATGACGTTCCTAACACCGGCAGAACTGCAGTCCTTGAGGACTGAAGTGGCCCGCCCCGAAACCTACGTAATAGGATGACGAAGAAGAATGCAACACAGAAAAAAAGGAGGAGAGTTTTGAGTTCTTCTGTATTGGCCTGTTGATTTAAAAAGTGTGCTGTTCTCTGTTCTTCTTGCAGAGTCTCACAAGAAGTGAAGATGTATTGTGTCAAGCTCCACCTTTTAGAGTTGGATCGGTAACTTTTCTCTTGCAGATTATACTGAACAACTTTGAGTAAAAAAACCCAGGCAGCACAAACTTATTATTTATTCCTTGTATAATTTGAGTGAATGAGACTATTCCTTCTTCCTTTGTTTTGATCCGTTGATCAGCTGGTGTGTTGGGGAGTACTGCCCCTAGTGAGTAGTTAATGAAAATATGTGACATTTTTTCATTTTTTATCTGTTTGACTAAAGTGCATTGTGAAAGCAAATCCAGCCAAACCAAAGTACAGAATCTCCTGGACTATCCTGGTGTGAATGCGCTCTGAGAGACATGCTTGTTTTCCACATGTTGCCTTGGGCTGAATCATTTCTCTCAAACAGCCACCCACACTTAGAAATTTGCCTTAATGAGCCAAAAATATCTTGTTTTAAGTTTAATTTATGTGATGATCTGACTTAAACCCACTTTGAACATGAGCACCCAATGAAAGATCTCTGGGCGTAAAATGAAAAGGGAAAAAGCTGCAAACACTCAGGAGACATCCATGTATCACAGACTGAAACACATATTAGAGGGGGAGTGTACAGAAAGAGTAAAAGGCAGAAAATCATTGCATGTCTCCCAAGTTTTCTGGTCAGTTAGGCAAATACGTGAGGGTCACATCAACCACACAGTTGGAAAAACATAGCAAAGTGGATTAAGTTATTGCACATCTTTGGGAGAGAAAAAAGGGAAGGTAACAGCAGAACATAACCAAAGAAATGCCAACATCAACAGCATAAAATCATGACTCTGGCTCTTTGTTGGATTGATGAGGTAAATCAGAGTGGCTCAGTTGGAGCAGGGATTGGATCAGGCAGTTCAAGGATGATAGGTGGGTGTAAAAGGGAAATTCTGGGATTATAATCATTCTGCTATGGCCTTTAGTGAAAAATTGCATTGTCAAGTCATACAACCACACATTTCTCTTTTTTAACCCAAACAAGGGCAAAGGATGTGTCAAAAAGATGATGCATTTCAGTTAACACAGCTTCTGCAACATTTTCAAGACAATAAACTTCAGAGATACAGAAAAACAAAACGGATGTGAAAGCTGTAGAAGGAAAAAAGCAAAGGAATTGGTCTTTAACCCTTTTTATATCTCTATGATTGCTGGAAAAACTAGTTTCCATGGCAATGCTCAGGTTGTGTCTGTCTGCTTGTTCCCTGTTTAAGGGGTGTATTTCACCTCAAAAGCTGGAGGACAGCAGAGTGCAGTGGTGCATTTAAGGAACAGAGAAGTAGCCACACTGAGCTGGATGTTCCAAATGCTTTTGAGAGCAAATAATTGTTTCTTTTTCTAAATCCAAAGCAAAAAAAACGAATGATTTGAGGACCTCAGCGATACAGGACACATGTAAGATGAGATACTATTTCAGCTATCTTTGCTTGTCCATCTGTGACAGATATGCTGCAAGTGCAGTTTCAGACTTTGCACTGCTGCTTGCAGCCCACCCATTACTGTGGAGCTACTTCCACTACTTGGATGCCCTACTTGCAGTGTGTGCAGCTGACACTGCAAACGTATGTCCTTGTGAAAGAATGAAAGAACACACAATATAATCCTCTCTGAATGAGGAGAACTGCTTTTCTGCTTAAAGCACAGAAAATAATTGTTTGGATATTTAAGAAGAAAATGTTGTTAAAAGTAAAGAAAAAATCCCACAGACCACTCTGCTGCACTCTTCAGCCAAAGCCTTTGGGCCTTATGGCCTCATCACTCTTGGACACAATCAAGTCAACAATCTTTTCATTTCCTGTTCTGTGACCCAAGCCTATTGTACCAGTACTTTTAACCTCATCAACAAATTCTCTTGGGTCTCTTCTAAAAAAAGGCACCTTATTGTTCATGTATGCAGCTCTGATTCTCCAGGCTGGCTAAGACATTTGGACTCCCTCCATCTGAACGTTGCCAAGAGCCACAGACTGATGTAAACAAGAGTAAATGTTGGGTTTTATAGAAATGAAACTAAGCACAATTTACAGTAGTGACTTTAACCTGAACCAGACTTTACTGGGACCGGTGCTGATACAAAACAGTGCTCAAATCACACATCGTATACTTCAGGTGAATGGTTGTCTCCATAATTTAAGCATAGAAAGGGAAGCAAATCAAAGATATCAAGTCTGATTGATGGAGTTTGAATCCACTGATTTGAGCAGCTGAGGCTGTGGAGTCACATTTAGTTCGCATGATGAAATTTCTTTATCTTTACCCACATGTCATTCCACCTCACAGCCTGGTATGACTCACTCCCCCTTCTCTATTTACTCAAAAATGAGAACAGGGCAGATGGATACTGATGCATCAATGTCTGTCTTCTGACAAACATAGTTGTTCTGCTGATCACGTCTCCGCGCTCACATCCATTTGAAATATTTAGAGCAAAAAGGTTGTTCAGAGTGTGCACATTTTGTAATTCAGCTTTGATTAGGCTTCAGATGGAAAATCCAGCAGCGTGTCCGAGCATAATATTTCTCCTTTGCTTGCTTTTGAGTCGCAGTACAATAGGTGCAATTATTGCCATATAATCTATGCGTCAGGGAACAAACCTGCTTCTTCATACATGAGGTTCCATAAACTGTTTCTAAATGCTGCATTTGTTGCTGTTGCTCTCAGGCAAAGGGATTTATTTTGACAAAGGGAAATGATGTTCTGCTTATATAGCCTCTCAGTGGGGGTAACACATTTGCTGCAGTTAAAGTCACATCTTCACAGTGCTTCAGCACCTGGATTATCTTCACAGACCTGGCTGGATTCCTTTTCCTGATAGATATATATCTTAGTGACCAGCACATTGATTCTCATCCAAGGAATAATCCTGATTTTAAAGCATTGATGGCAGAAAACCTTTTACAGCTAAACCACAATAAAACTAAGGCTGTAGCTTTTGGTGAAACAGCTCAGAGGCAGAAACTGTTAGAACATCCACCATCACCAACTCTGAACGCTCTAAAGCTGTTTCAGAGTCTCTGCATTGGTTTCCTATCAGTTTAAGAATATATTTAAGGATTCTTTTATTGTTTATAGTAGCGTTAACTGTGAACTGCTTTTACTCTTTTAAGCTTGGTCTTTAAATTGTTTATAAATCGAAGTTGAAACTAAAGTACATTTTATTTGATGAGATGTTTATCTCATCATTTCTCTCTTTAAAGTATTTTAATCTCATTTTATTCGATTTGTAAATGCATTGTGTGCATTATTATTTATTTAGTCTGTATTTTTCACTGTATGTGTGTGTGTGTGTGAGAGAGAGAAAGACAAAAAAAAACACTTGTGGTTGTTTCTTTGTTATTATTTCTGTAACGCACTTTAGGTTCTATCTGTGTATAAAAAGTACCATGTTAAAAGACGATTTACTGATTGACTGGCCAGTTAGCTGGAGCCACACCAGAACCTTGGATATGAAATTCCATCATTGTCTACGACTCACCTGTCTTATCTTTGTAGTTTAGAAATTGTCTAGAGATGCTGGTTGCGCTTGTAGACTGTCAAATGTTCAAGCTGTGATAAACCCAGGGCTGTTTACTTGTTAAGGAAGATCAATATAGTATTTCACTGACAAATAACTGTCAGCCAACTCATTGACCCGGCGCACAACAAGCACAGGGGCTCATCGCTCCGGGTCATCCTACTTCTATCACCCTATCTCTGACTTTCACTCCACCTAAAAAAGAACATTTGCTGCTTGTGTCTATAGCAGCTTGTCTGATGAATTATTGAGGGACTCTTCAAAGCTCTGATCTTGTCAGAGTAAAACTAATATAGTGCCTACAACATCCGAGGACTGATAAGTAGCTGGAGGTAAGTGACAGAGAAAAGAGCGAGGTCATGTTGAGGTAGAAAGGAAAATATATAGATGACATGCTCAAACGAGCAAGTTCTGATGTTGAAGCGCAACATGTCCCCTAATTGTGTGTTTATATGACTTTTTATATTAAATGAGAGTATATCATCACATTGTAACATTCCTTGCAGTGTGTTCATCTTCTTAATAGGTACCTGGGTCTTTTCACCCCTCTGTCTGAAGCTCATTACCAACATTGAAGGAGTCTAAGCAAAGATCTAATTGGATGATGTAATTAAGGCTTCGTAACAGTCAGAGTTTCATTAGACTTGTGGGAAAGCACGATTCGTTCCTGGGAATATCAGCCCTGTTCACTTATCCTAGTTTTGCATCCTCTTCTTTTGACTCTCAGTGCTGATGAACGTGAATCACATCTCAATGAGGGTCCGTTTCTCATCCATTCTTGGTTTGTCGGCATGTGTGCGACAGTGTGCTCGTTCCTTTCACATTGACCGTCATCATCTGTATACTCCATCTGCAGGTAAACACATCTGTAAAGCTGACAGAGCTTCACCGGCCGTGTACAGGAAGGGCTTTGTATTGATCTCCATGAATTCACAGCAGTCATATCTGGCACAGCTTAATAGAAAATCCACAGCTGTGCTTAACATTTTTTTGTCCTTCCTGAAGGCAGTTCAATAACACCAAGCTCTTTTTCTGACATATAATTGAAAACATTGGGATTTGGTCATATCATATATTGACTGCAGGCTTGTGTTTGTGGAGTGATGATGGAAAGAGGGGACAAGGGGGCATGTGTTGCACACAATGTTGCTTCTTCTTTCCTTTCCATAGCTTATACTGTCGCTTATCCGACCTCGCTTGCCTGGCAGGAACCATTGCAGCATCTGGAAGGTTTGATATGAAGCATGTGCACACGCGCAGGTGTGTTTAGTTGTTTCTCAGGAGAGTCGGTGCAGAGAAAACTTTTCCCCCGAGCGCAAAAGGCAAGTATCTGTCTGGAGGGGTGAGCATGTCTGCCACTCTGTGGCATGTTTGTATGGGCAAAAAAAGCTAGATTAAGCCGGGCATAGCTTCCACTGAAATACTCCCATTTCTGTTTTGAATAAGAGGGGAAGTGAGGCTCTATTTTGGTCCCAGCCAGCTACAGAGAAAACTGCAGAATGCTGCTCTCCAGTTTCACATCAATTTCTGCTCACACAAAAATCCATAGAATAGATGGAATAGATGGATTCCAAAACAAACTAGTTGTTTTTCTGAACGGAGATCAGTGCAGGTCTACGTGCATTGTTGTGTTCAGTCTGTTCATTTGGAAATATTTAGACTGGATTCAGGTTGCTGTGGAGATGCATCTTAAAAGACAAAGCTGCAGTGAGGGAAGGACAAAACTGGTGGTCAGCCCAAGGATGTGAGCAGTGAATTTGGGCTGATCACCAAATGATGCAAATTTCAAACAAATGGCAATATTTTTATTGTTACTTTTATTCAGTTAAGTACTTTTTATTTTTCATTTATTTTATTTTTTTATTCTGTTAAGCTTGCCTTTGTCTCAGGAACCAGCTCCACCATGAGCATAATCACTGTCAAACAAATAGCAATATTTTTATTGTTACTTTTACTTAGTTAAGTAATTTTTTTTATTATTTTGGATATAAAAGATTGATTTTACTGTCACTTTGTTTTAATATAATCCAACCCACATAAGTTAAATGTTCTAAGGATCCTGTGATATGTACACATTTATACCCTCTTGCTCTCAAATATCTCAGAGCTCCTACTTTGGGAGTAAGAGTAATTTCAGTCCCAGTATGAACAAGGTTCTTGGCAGATTTCAGGTTTTAGGTCAACTTAATAAAGCGAGAAAACCACAACCCTCTGTGCTACACATGGTCTTTCACTGGTCCTTCTTGTCATGGCATCAGAGTGAAAAAAAAGCTTTAAGAAATACTCACAGTGAATCAGCCACCCGGCTAGCCAGGCTGCAGCTGTGTGCCACACAGAACAACACACTGAAGCAGTCCTGCCTTATTAAGTCAGGGCAGGACATTGGTGCAACAATCTGGGTAAATACCAGTTATTACTGCTTGGCTGAATAATTGAAGAGCATCTATGTTGCTGAGTGCCTGCTGCTATGAAAACCAATTAAAAACAAAAGGATGGAGGGTACACATCTGGCCAATCAGAGCTGCATACAGGTGGTCGGTCATGGAGCATCGTTTAGAAATGCAGAATTCAAGATGCAATACTTTTGTTTCTGAATAAATAGGATGAAAACAGAACTCCCTGAGTTGACTCACCATTTCCAGGCTCACACTCCTCCAAATCTTCATCATCACTGGGGCATTCTGCTGAAGCTACCAAAAGGTCATCGGCATTCTGCAAGGACAGAGAGGAGATCTTGTCAGGACAACTTCCATTGGTGCAGGGGATTAGCATGACACATCTAAGAGGATTAAGCAATGCTGGAAATGTTTACATCTGCAACAGCACAGAGTTCAACTTGAACCAAATAGCATGAAGTATGCTGTGGAAATATAACACAGTAACCTATGTGCTGCAAACATGTTGAAAATATGCAGATGATTGGGACAACCTGAGTTTGGAGATTATGAGGCTGAAATCATGTAAAATGAATGAAATCAATAGATACAGAAGCATAAAGACCAATTTATTACTAGCAGAAATATCACACAGATAAACTGGGACACGCTTTTCTCATCTGCAGATCATTCTCTAAAATAATGGCTTTCAGGCAAAAAAAAAGTATCAGCAACAAACATAAACTACATACATATTTGATTTTTTCAGTGTATAGGTATTTATTTATGTATTATTCATCATCTATTCTCACAAAACCAATTCATGCTTTTTAAATTTGTGTTGTCCAGCATTAAGCAGGCAGAATGATCTGCTGTGTTGTCAAGAGGAGCTTTATGTGTATACAAAGATCCTCTTGATAATGTGAATTCTTTATTTAATTTAGATGAATATTTATTCAACAGAATTTACTAAATTTGCTGAATTCGACCAGAGAAGATCGACAAAGGACAGAGAGACAACAGAAAATAAAGGGGAAACAAACAGAACAGACAGAAACATACCACATAGGAAATACCACAAACACTTTCTACCACCCGAACATCATTTTGCGTGTACTAATTAGTGTGTGGCATCTAGAATTTAGTGTGTGAGGCCGTGATTAGGATGTGATTTACTAAGATTGCTCACGCAAATGACAGCGGGTGCAAAGTGTTGGAGACACGCTTATTTAAATGAGGATTTAGCGTGTGTCATGGTTTTCATGATGACAACTTTACAAAACCGCAAGCGAAAATACAAGTTTGATCCGATGGAATTAGAGGTGTTGGTGGAATAAACCAATAAAATGTCCAAAGAGCTACAGCAAATAAACAGCAGCTCAAAGGAACGTTGGTTATGATGCCAAAGGCATCACATTCAACAAATGTGTGTTTTCGGTTTCTGTATTTATGCTCAGAGTTTGCGGGAGGCACAAGCTGCAGATGAGTGCAGTCAGTTGCTCCTATAACACCGGGGAATCCAGCCACCTAAAAAAAAACCTTGTTTTGTCTTATTCAAAGAATTTCGAGTGCGTGGAAACCTAATAAACGTTGCGATCCGGCGCAACATTGCATTTAGGAATTCAGTCAACACATGTAAAA
>JBAMHX010000006.1:17480911-17493273 GCA_037177515.1 Pseudomugil tenellus | reverse complement strand
GGCTTGAACCCCCCAGACTCAAAAAGACCCATTCTCTTTTTCCCACACTCAACCCCTTGCACGCTTAAACACAACCACATACCCGCCCTCCCCTCCCCCCCCCCCCCCCCCGCCCCCACCGACACACACCTCAATCATATTTTCAGCGCACTGTGTAAAGATATGTGACCCCACCCTCAACATCTTCTGACATGTATGAGTTCCATGCAAAATTTTGAATTTAATTAATTGTAAATTTGATTTGTTTTTCATAATTTTAAATGTTTTTAAACATATTTGTACACAAATAAAAAAACAACTTCAACTCAGCTTGTCAATTTAAACTATGTAATGTTTCCAAATCTGACAGAAAGTGATTTTACCATCATTTTCAGGGCAAAACGGAGGCCTCTGCAGCATAGTAGTTATGTTATGTTTTTAAGATGAAAATGTGATAATGGTGTTAATCATATGTCGTGGATTGTGGATTTAGCGTCTTTAAAGAAACACTACTTATTGCAGGTGGATTGTAAACCTCCTGGACAGAATATAATGTCTTGAAAACTACTGTAGGTCACTTAAAAGGCAAACTATTGATCGTAATTCACCCTTTAAATTTATACTATTCCTCAGGAAATGTTTGACAACATAAGTGACAGCATTCAAGGGCAAACTTTTAAGGGTTTAGGGCAACTGTGAGGGTACGAGCGCTACTAATGATTCTTATTCAGTTCGAACTATTTTGTAGTGATATTCACTCACACGGTTCAATATGTTGGAGCATTTTTTTAATCACACTAAAGCATCTAACAGGCAATGAGGGCTCAGTGTTTAAGCCAACCACACTTTGACACGTGGAAAGGAGAAATGAAAAACTGACCCTCATTTTGGTGGAAGTCTGTTTTTTATTTCTAAGCCGTGTGATAAGCAGGGTGGTGGAAATGAAGTGTGTAGTACAGCGCTGGATACAGGAGGTACAGCAGCAGCAGGAATCGCAGAGTGAAAACGGATTAAATTTGACAAGGTGGTTCCAATTTAGTGGCCAAGGTTTGTCCTCGCTTCTGCATGACTCACAGAGCTGCACGTCTAGACACCCAAACCTCCTCCCCTCATCTCCTCTCTGCCTCTGGCTGTTATTCAAGATGGGGTCATCTGATAGAAAATGGAGGGCTTTTATCAGCATAATTGATTTGAGCGCCACACTGCTTAGCAGAATATTCTCTCTGTTATTAATCCCCAGCATGGGTGCTATCATTTATTAATCAGAAAGTGTCAGTTTGAGTGCATGTCCACACCACCTGACTCTGTCAAACGGATCTAATGATGTTGCCTTGCTTCCCCAACAACATCTCTTTCCAACACAGATATGCATTTTTATTCCATCCATGCAGCCAGTTGCCTCGCCTTGAATGACTCCATTTATTTAGCACTTGGTCTTCCAAAATTATCAATGATTTTAATTTAATGGAACTGCTTTGGTACAAATATAAAAGCTCTAAATTCACAACATGGAGGTCCCAAAGAATCTTTAGGAGCAGCCCACAATAGCAACACTGAGCATAATTTATCAGATGGGAAATTGCCACGAGGCCCACTAACCCAGTCTGCTGGTAAATTCTGAAGGAGACCTGAAGGTGCTATCCAAACTCCAGTTTTGACCTGGTCAGAACTTTTTGTTTCATTAATCTTTAAGTTGCAACTGTTCTGCATCCATCCGGATAAATCCAGACCAGGTGCACACACAACTAGGAGAGCTCTCAGCTTAGGATGGCATCCAGGGTTGTGATCTTAGTTGTATAACATACCGACATCTAATTAGGGCCAGAGCAAGACAATGGTGATTCCAACTGTTTCATAGAAACCCACCATGAAATAATAAATATCAGCCCCCCCATCTCACACACACACTTCCCCTACACACACACATACATCAAAAGGTAGATCTTTTATTCTGAGCATCAAAGCACATTATTCCAATATGATCAAAGCTGCAGCGTGCGGGGTAGCTCAGAGCTTTTGGAGAAATTGAAATTTGGGTTTCTGCTAGTTTGCTTTCCACCACCCTGCCTTCACTGAGACCTGCCATATGCTGGGAAATTCATTAGGGCTCTCTGGTCCCTGTAAGCTTTGCCCACTGCTGCATTTCTTCTTTAGGAGGAGATCAAATTTATTAGACGGCTACTGGGTGACTGTGACTAATCAAATTGATGCAGAGTAGATGTAAAAGTGTCTGCTGTAGTTTTAGGATATTGCTGGGCAGCTGTTAATTTACATTCTTTTCTTCAAAGACCTCTGAGCAGCTCATCAAGTTATCCAACTGTGGTTTCAAAATGTGGTTTCTTTATATGGTTTAGCTTTCCTATTCTGTTAGACAGCATGTCGTCACGATGACGAATTTGCCATGGTAACCGAAGGTGCCGTCTTTGTCTAGGGGTAAACAAGGCATCTCATTCAGTTATATGTGTTTGGCTTACTGTAGGTTGGTTGAAATAGCATAAATATGGATTTACTTATTCCAGGTGAGTTTTTCATATTAATATCATGTGCCAGCAAATGAAATCACACGATATAAGGACGTTAGCGTTTGGCTGTCACAACCATTAAAAAAATACTCGACCAGTTTCTCATGTTTATGTAAAACATATCTCATTATAATGTGACAGTTTTTTTTATATAACAAGATATAAATTTCATTATATCAAGAAACTTTAACAAGATGGTTTCTCATTATAACGAGATGTTTAACGCTAACTCTAGTTTCAACGAGGTTAATATAATGATTTTTTTAAAGTAACGAAGTTATCTTTTTTTCCTGTGTGGAAATGCGTTCGCCCGGCAGATTTCAACTTATTAAAACGCACCCCTATTCATCTTCTTGCTGTTCCCTCCGGACCAGAGTCAAACATTACCAGAAACGATGTTACGGGTAAAAATATCACGTTATAACGAGATAACTGTGTCACTTAGATGAGGAAATATAATTATATTAACCTCATTTTTAACGGGAAACATGTCCTGTATAACGAGAAACCTTCTCGTTAAAGTTTCTGTATATAACGGGATTAATCTCGTTATATCGAAAACCATTCTCATTATAAAGAGATGTTTGTCGTAAAAAGAAACAAAAAGCAAAAGCAAAAAGGAAGCGAGGTTAAAAGACATTCGTGTCCATTATTTATGGTGTTCTGAATGTAACCGCTAACTGTTAGCTAACAGCCTAAATACGGCCGGTCTGACTCGTAATTAAGAGGTCTTGGGTTCTTTGCAGCCCTAATGTTATTATTAAGTTAAAATATTATTATAGAATGTCACCTAATGTGAACTTACTGGATGTAAAATAAAGGCAACAGACGTAGCATAGTGGGACTCCACAACTTTTTAACCATCACCATTTTGCATCTGTTGACGGCGCTCAGCTGCTTATCTCTCCTGACTCAACTTAAGGGTATACGATGATACTTGGTCTTGAACCCCTTGTTTTTTTTTTTTTTTTTTTTTTTTTTTATAAAAAACTGGATTAAACACGATTTTGTCATGTCTCCTCTGTAGTGTTGCTAGGGGCTGTTGCCACCACACTAAGATGGCGAGCTGTGTTGCTATGTCATTACGTTAAAGTGTCCCGGATGTCCGTCTAACAAAATAGACTGGCAAAACGGGATATATAGGAGCCAAAGTAACACACATAGTTGCTTTCAGTCAGAGCCTTTATTAGTAGACTTTAATTCTACTCTGTTCTTTACAGTAATATAATTTTGTTTACTTAGATAATTTGTTATAGTTTTATTTGGATAGCTTTGGATAAATATCACATCAGAAATATTGTTTGATACATGTTAAGTTAAAGAAATGTTTTATTTAGTTTAGAACGTGTCTCAGATCTATGGTGCTACTGCCCCTTTAAGGGACTCTCGGAGCTGACACTTGACAGCAGTGGAGTGAACTGAGCTTTGTTGTGTCGGCGGTGGATTATTAGAAGGAAGCAACAAAGTTTTCTTACCGTAGTTGCACCGTAGCTGTGGCAGTATAAGCAAACTACTGTTAAAGCAAGGAAATTCTTACTCCTGTATAAAGACCTGTGGAATTGGAATAAATACGTTATTTTTTTACCTTTTTACATCGGAGTACTGTGGAGGTTTTTTCTGCTAAGAACGCAGCCACGGCAGCGCGAGTAATGTAAACATTGCCCTGGAAAACCGTCGGCCCATACAGGATATTTCATGGACCCCAAACTCAGTTACTGTCAGACGCACCAGAGATGAACAAAATACTTAAATACATAAAAATAAATAAATATGGATTTAAACTCAAATCAGAAACAAAAATAATTGAATGGAAAATGGCTGTTTGTCATTAATTAAACCAAAGTGAGCTGAAAAGCTTTGTTACTGGATTCAGATTCAGTTTGTGAGTTTCAAACTAAAAATCAGAAACTAAAATTGTGGGCTGTAAACAGTCTTGTCTGGTTTTAACTCAATGGTAATGTTACAGCTTTGTGTACTTCACAACTAATTCTTTAGGATGCTGTCATGCTACTTATGATTTCAATCGCCTGCCTATCTGGATGTTGCCTGTGAGTGGCTCTTTCTTCTACATACTCTCCTGCATCTACTGAAAAAAATGTTTGCCTTTAAGTAATTATTTTATTTTTTCTGGAACTTCAAATGGAACCATGCAGTGTTAGATCTTGTCAGTACCTTCCGTGTACTTTTAGGTTACTGTATAAGACTCCTAATTTGTACGAATATTTATCAAGGTACTTTTTTGTTTGATTTCCCTGCTTCTTTGCATTGGGTGTGATGTAAATAAGACATTTAAAGCTGATTGTTTACATTCAGTTGTCACAAAAATGAGGTCAGATCCACTTGTGTATTGTGATTAATTCAGGAGGAAAACTTGAGGTTTGACCAAATATTCAAAAAGAACAGCAAACACTGGGTTGATGATAACTTCTGGCCCAATGATGGAACTGCTGGGATAAGATGACCAAAGAACTAATAATAATACTAATAAGGTATCTGAAGGAAACTAACATTCTTTTTTTAGTGTACTGGGTCTTTAATATGAAATGCCTGACATAAACTTGACTCTAATTGCCATTGATGTTTTTAGTCCACGGGAGGCAAATGGGAAGGTTTTAGATCATGATAAAAAAAAACAAAGGATGAAGCTGAATATGTTCTACACCTGCAGATCATGCTTATTTGGTGACTTCCTGACTGATCTCAGAAAAGCCTCTGTGGACATGAATACTGCTAATGAACACCAGTGTGAGAAAAGTCTGCTGGTAATTGGCATCAGGCCTTTGTGTTTTTGGTGAGATTGTGAAAAAGGGAAGTAAAAGTTGAATTTAAATGTAAGGCAGCTTTTAAAGGGCTGGGCTTTCAAGTGCTCCCCAGCAGCAGAAATACAGTCGCTGTCATAAAGTACATCCTACACAGACATGGAAGACGTAATGAATGATTGTTGACTTTAAGCAAAGTTTTTTCCCTGTTGGAAAGTCTTATGACAACAGAGAACCCAAATCTCCTAAACCTTCCATCATCATGTAGCTTACAGCTTTCTGCCCTTGTGACCCAGTACATATAGTTGTACTCTTTTACATTTTCTATTTAAGAGCAAGCTTCTTCGTTTTTACACTCATAGATTGTACTACATGCCTTCAAAACTCTGCTTATGCAAACTAAATATCTGCTTTTATTCAAGGTTTTTGCATATATTTGGCTGTTGATACTCATTAAACCTAAATGAAATTTGACTGCAGTGTCAGGATGGCTATAATCATTCAAAATACTTTTTATTTGTGTGTGAAAAAAATAACTTTTTAATAATCTTTTTAACATAAGGAAATAAGACAATCAAAAAGTGAGAGGAACGTGAATCTGCTGCAACAGGAAGTTGTATAAATGTGGTGAAAACAATAGTAAATAATAGGAAAATAATAATCACGATAAAAAACAAGTAATCTTTTTTTTCCAGGGAAATTAGCTCCCATATTAGCAGGTAATGTTAAGACCATGGGTAAATGTGGAATTGCCTTTACATTTGCTACCAATGGTTGCTCAGATACTAGTGCAAGGTTATCATTAAAAAGCCGTCTCCTGGATGCTCTCTTTTGTTAGTATATCAACCTAAAGTAAAATAAATAAACAGAACTATAATTAACTAGTTATCTTCTGGAGTACAGTATTTAGAGAAAACAAGTGTACCCACATAAAAGTAATGGTTTAATAAGCTAGCAACATATCCAACATGATATTTGATGGGAAAACAAAAAAAAAACTTCTTTCAATTAAAAACATTAAAAACAATTAAAAACATGATCTCGAAATATACACTAATATATTCCTTATGCACTGCAATTCAACTGGGCGTTCTATAAGTGCTGCTGAATTTCTCTGTCATTATGTTCATCCTTCTCTTGCCTTTGCTTATCTGGATTTCCGTCATCCCAGCATGTCAGATTTTTTTTTTAAATAAATCACTGTTGTGGTAAATAGTGTAATGAAACCAGTTACCCAAAGCGGTTCTGAGTCCCTTTAAGGCTGATTGGTTGTTTGAACATCTGACAGTAACTGAAGGCTGATTTAGAAAAAGTGACTGTTTGACCTCGCAGCTGACATATGACTTCTTGTAAAATTTGCACCCGCTCATCCAAAGAGGGCTCTTATGCTCTTTAATCTTTCAGATATTGTTTCGATGTTATTTTAATCTTTAGTTTAGAGACGTGTCCTTTTGATTGAAGCTGCGTACTTCCTGCTGGCTCCACCATGAAGGAGCCCTCTCAGTTCTACCTTTTCATCCATTTTGTGATTTTCCAATAATGATGAAACACCAAGATGGTGACGGTAGGACTCGCCTATTGGCTTCAAATCTGCTCTTTAGAAACCGATGGGTCACATAATGGTATGCGCTGTCCAGTATTTATACAGTCACTGAACCACACTGAAGACACACTTAAGCATCCTTCACATATGTAATTTGGTCTGTTTCTTTGCAAGTCCATGATCCAACAGAACTGTACCAGTGGACAATGGGGGGGGGGGGGGGTAGTAGTGACATAGTGTCATAGCTGACATGAAACCAGGTAAAGAAACACAGTTGAAAGCATTTACTAGGTACAAATGCCACTGCTTAAATGATCATGATTTCTACCACATTTGCTATTGTCTGAAAGTGATGCTGGAATTGAGAGGTGAACCGCCCTCTAGTGAAAATATTACTAAACCACTACATCAATGTAAAGAAGAATCAGGGCAGCAACTTTGAAGCATGTGAACCTTCTTAAATGAGCTTTAACTCCATCATTACTCACCTGTGTGACACTGTCCCTCATAGTTGGTGAGCGCTGTTTGCGGGTGGTGGTTGTGGCCATAGTGGTGGTCGTCTCCATGATTGTGGTGGACATGTCAGCCATTGGGGTAGTGGAGGTGGTGTCAGTTGTGAGAACTGAGGGCACGTCACCCACCAGCCGCAGGTTACCCTGAGTCTGGACATTAGGGTCGCCCTCAGCTGCCAGTTTGAGCACTTGCAAGCCATTGTAGTAGAGGCCTGAGATCTGGCCCTGGAAGTGGCGACCCTTCTCTCCACCACCAATTTTGATAAATGCCTGGCTGTTGAAGATAGTCAGCTGGCGACCTGATATGCAAAAAAAGTCAGAGCGATGAAGGAGAGAGGAAGCGGAGGTAAGAAATGTGAGGTCATGGAAAAAAGAGAAGGAAGAAGAGAGAAAAGTGGAGAATACAAATCAGCTCATGGTCTCTGGGTGAATTTAGACACAAAGTAATACACAAGCTGAGTGTGAAACAGAGCAGACTGGGGGACTGTTTCAATCACATGGGATTTCCTGGGTAACACATTAGGGAGATTGAACCCTGGCTTGCAGCACTTGCTGCCATTATGGATTTGAACACATTTTCAAAAATGGCAGCCTAAATCTGGCAGTCAAATAGATTGCAGGGGCAGTTGCAGATTGACCCTGAGACCGACGGTTCACAGCCAAATGCATCTGATTTTCCCTGATATGGAATATATTAGAACACTGGGTCTGTGTCATTGACCTCCAATGCACCTGAGCTGCACAATGATAAAGTACCTGTGCAAGCAGAAAAAATGTCACCTCGCTGCTGCTCAGTGGGGGAAAATGAGATCCTCATTGGAAGGAAATGTTTAATTCATCAGGGGCTGTTCTCCTCCTTGGTCATTACCATTTATCTGGATGGATAGATGGATGAAGGGAGGAAAGGGTCAACCATTTAACCAGGGCCCAATACTAATGTGTTACCAGGACGTATGTCGAAGGGGAGGATTGTCTGACAGGTGCAGTTTTTCTCTCTGCTTTTTCTTCAGCTGATGTCAGTTTAGGTTTCATATGTACTTTTTCTTCTTTGGACCTCAGTAGCCTTTGGAAGGGGGCTTCCCATCACATCACTTGGGTCTGTTGCAAACTTTGACCCCTCCATTATGAGTCGTAGATATGAGTGAGCTTGGAGGTTAAAGGGACACTTTGCAGCAATGTGGTCTGAAAATAGGCATTATGAGGTAATTACTCAGAGGAGAAGGATGGGAGAAGCAAAAGAGGTTTCTCTATGGATTAATCAATCCCTGCAAGAAAAGAGGGAGTGTGTCTGTTTGTGAAAGGAATATGCCCCTAATGTGTGCATTTGAGAGTGAAATATCGACTCTATGAACCTCTAAAATTACAAAGCCACGTGGCCTGAAGGGAATGCTGAGGACCAAATGTGCGTGCATATTTGATCTACTTGGCTATTGTCAATGTTATTGTTTTCAACTCTTACAAGTGAATCCTCTGAGTAACTTTTAAATATTTTAGTTGTAATATTGCAAGCTTGCGAGGACAGCCTTGGACTCATCAGCCCCTGCCCCATTTGTTTTTAATTAAGAAAGATTTTATGGTACTTCATCAACTGGATTTACTCTCCTGTATAAGTTACTCATTCTAACATCCCTGCAACTCAGGTGGGTGCAACTATGTGACAAATAATCCCTATTAATGTGCATTTGTGTGAGGGGTGTCAAGCCACATGTTCTGTAGAGGTTCTGCAGATATAAATCTACTCTGCTGAGATGGGCCATTACCCACGTCATCCTATTATCACATCATTAGGCCCATTGAAGACCCACAGGGGCACCGACTTCTGTCCCCTGACTTTATAATGATGATACTTAACGTCTGGTGTATGTGCTGTTGACAGATAGCGGAGTCTTGCTTAATTATCTCATCACTCGCCAGGTTTGTTGTATGACGGGTGTTACAATAAGGACGGATGGGTTGTCAACATCAGCCGGGAAAACACAGGAGAAAAAAACATGCATGTGTTTACATAGGTTAACTTTAAACATCATATATGAGAACACAGACACTCAGGCAGACACAGAAACAGTCAACCTCATGCCCACCCCTCCTTTACAACATGTACTGTATATAAATACATCCACAAGTCAGCCCGGAGGGTCTCCTTTTTAATTCATTCTGGGTTATGACTATGATGTCGTGGGGTGATTAACTATAAAGGCTTGAGCTGTTGGTTTGTTCTCCATCGGCTCTATTTTTGGTACTGGCCAATCAACAAGCTAGACTTTCCTCTCTGTTCTTTGTCATTGGTTGTTTCAAGAAACGAGCAGTTGTGGTCGAGATGGTTTGTTCCGCTGAGTAAACTGCACTTTGAAAGCAAATAAAAGCAAATAAGGGAATCAAACTGAGTCCCCAGGACTATGCTGGTGTCTTCTACTGGAGTTTTTAGATGTGGTGTGTCATTTTATTTGTGCTCTCTTTTCTCCGGTGACACTACGGAAGTCACTGTATTTTCTCTTCCTTTGTTTTTTAAGTGATATGTTCTCTTTGTCAGGTATTTCTGATTTGTTATTTTGGCCTTCAGCACCCCAAAGACCACTTCTTAACTCCTTGTGATTTTAATTTTTCTAGTGAAAGCTCTTTAAGCACTTAAATCTCCTTATCTCTAGCTGTTGAAGACCTGCAGAAGTAGGGTCATTGTTGTGTCTTGGTCACCTCTAGACAGGGCTAAACGTCTGATCCTGGTTAAAGTGTAAGAAGCTAAAGGAACACATAATGGTCTTCTGTTTTGGATGCTGTTTAATAAACAGCTAAACTTCCCCCACAGATGCCTCATTTTGCCAACGATCGGTTCCATTTACTCTGCAGGTGTCAAGTGTATTGATGTCACAGTTGCATTGATACGATAAAAAGTAAACAATATTGACGCTCTTAAATTCAGAGTGAAGGGATCTGCATATCGTCGTGTATTTCAAAAGGGAGTCCAAACATTCGCTCAGCGAACTATTTAACATTATACAGCTATTAAAAATATGCATTAAGTCCTTGAGCACAAGAGATTGTGTTGTGGCAGCCACTTACATTTCATTCCATTTCAAGGTGAGACAGAGTAAGAGAAGAAAGGTGCCCTCTGGACAAGATGAAGGAAAATCACTGTTTGTTTTTTAATCCATCTGTTCAAGATGAACCTCTTAATGGGGTGCTGATGAAGTTATTGTTTCAGGGTCTCCCATGTCAAATCAAAAGTGACATGAAGTTTTCGAGCCAATTTCAGTGGCAGGTGTGAGTATGGTGTGGTGGAGGGAAAAAGAAGCCTCTGCATGACAAGCAATCGCAGCGCCTAATCTGCCAAAGCTGGATATGGCAGTGCTGCAGAAAACAGTCATTTATACATGTATATAATAACTTATGAAAAATGTCAGTGATGGTTAGCCTTTTCAAGTGGTCTGTATGCATCCGACATTTATTTACACGTGTGTGTGTGTGTGTGTGATAGCCAGCAGTGCACTGATGTTAGCACATTGATAAGAGTCTGTTGGAGCAGTGGAGTGGGTGTCTGTGGCTTCCCTCCCCTGAGCTTTTAGAGTGACAGACGTTTAAAGGCCAGCGGGTATTGAATGGGACCTGATGGGCGATGGTGGGTAGGGTGTTGGGGGGGGGGGGGATTGATAGTACTGTATGGCAGACAGCCTGCTTATCGGGCATTGGGAGCCATACACAAAGCTTTAATTAACTGCAGTGCGGTGACCAGGACGGTTATTAGCTATTTCTACTTTTGCAGTTTTTCCCACATTTTTTAATTGGTAATTATTATTGGTAGTTATTATATATGCTACTATTTTTCATTAAAACATGAAAAAGCTAAACCTATGTTTTTAGCATGTACGTGGACAACAATGTTGCTGTGAGAATGTAACTTACATTATTAACAATGCATGAAAAAAACCTTCCAGAGTGTATTTGGGGTTTCACATCTGTGCAGTGTACACGGGCTAAAATAAGATCTACTTGCTTTGTTACTGCAGCTCATATGAGCTGGTGTGAAAGCTGTCAATCATTGTCTTCAGTGGACACACCCGGGCATCTGAGAGCACTTCTTATTTTCTTACAATTTTTTGACCTAGTTTTATTCATTTTCTAAATGCTTTAATTATCAAGTTTGCGTGATGTGACAATGTGAGAACAAATTTGTCTTTTTACTGCTCTCAGAATTTTGAATGGCAGGCAGCCTTAGCCCTGGAGAAAGAGGGGGGTGGGGGGGCATACTGGGTGATAGCTTTGCACTGAGATTTGCTGTGTCTTTTGATTTCTCAGTTTCTCCTGGTCATTACTGCAAAATTATTGCAGTAATGACCCAAGCTTGTCACGGTTTATTGTGGAGAAGGAGGAGATTTCTATACATTTTTAATGCACAGTGCAATACAATGCACCACCCCCTGTATAACTGGCAGGTAATCAATTCAATAGGAGACATGAACTCTCTGCTACTGTACATCCTATACTGTCATTTCCCACATCTCTCCTAACTCTGAAAATGCTATATACATTTCAGTAGTAATGAAAACCAGGGTAAAGCTTATCATGGCTATTAAAAAGCTATTAAAAGTCATTTTTCCATTTCATTCTCAAGTGTCGTCAGCTAATCATTTACTTTGTGGTAATGGCATGTTTTTCTATCATATATGTCTTCCCTCTCTTTAGTACACAACCACTGACTCCTGCTGTGAGCATAACTGCATCTCTGTTGTCCAGATGAGGTGCATATGTAGGAAAAGCAGGTGTATATTTACTCAGAAGAGGGAGGAATACTAAAATAATCTGCTTGGCTGGATATGCTGTCAACAACTGCGCTGTGAAAACAGACTGGAAGTTCAGAATACAAGTTTTTCTTTTAATAAAAATATTTGTGTTCTCTTGTAATAATATAGTTTAGGATAATTAGGGAAGATGCTAGAAACACAGTGGAGTGAGAAAATGTCTGGTCACACGCACATTATGCTGACTAAAATGACTACCAAAGTCAAATATAAATCATTTTATTGTTACTTGGTTTCATCCAAGGGCGTAAATT
>JBAMHX010000006.1:17467389-17478428 GCA_037177515.1 Pseudomugil tenellus | reverse complement strand
TATATATATATTGTTACAGTGTTTGGGAGCTACGTGGGAGACATTGATACAATTTTATTCACTTACAGCTGCTGAAAGAATTAGCAAACCAGTCTTGTTTTACCAAAATGTCATGTAATTTTTAAGGCTTGGTATAATTAAAGGTACATTTGTGTGGAAAACAAGTGTAATCTATTACATTCTAAGACTGTACATACATATCAAATCAAATATTGCTTGATTTTTTTTTATACCTGAGCTTGATCAGATTTAAATGAAGAACATTCACTTCCTTTAACAAAAAAATTACCTAAAGTTATAGAGTCTCAAAATAATACCAGATTTTGTAGCTAGAAATGAAGGGGTAAAGATAGCAAAAGCTGGACAATTTCAGTTGATCACTAGAGGGCAACCTATTGATCACAATTTACCCAACACATTACCGAGAAATTATTTACGGTATTGTTTATAGCCAGAAGTTTGTTTTTCTGTACCTATTTTAAAAGTATTTAGTTCAGACATTATTAGCACTAATTTAACTATGAATAAAGATAGAGGTTTCTTTCTTCATGATTCAAGTCATGATTCAAGCCGATTAGTAAACTTCCTTTACAGCTCTGGCACAGGTACAGCAGTAGTAGCAGATTTCCAGCTGTAGCTTTTCCCCTTAAACTGAGAGGGAAATGTCTTGTCTCAGATGAGCTGTGGTTGGTAATTACCAGCTGAGCTGAGCCAAACCAGTGAGTGGGCTGGGCTGAGGTCATGTTCGGCTTGCTAATGCACAGATTGCTGTCGGATGCTACAGAATAATGGCTGCATGTCTGCTACAGCTTCTAGAATGCGCTGTAGGTGCAGAGGAGGTGAGGGGATGGCAGCTTGATGCTAACCTGGAGGAGGTGATTGCTAGACGGAGGTGTGCAGTGACAGATGATCTAAGTGTATATGAGAGGATGTGAAAGGTGCTGCAGCTGAAGTGAGCGGTATCTCTCACCCACTGCCATCATTATGCCTCTCTCATCCTCCTTCTACTCCTGTTATCTCACTGAGAGGAGGGTTGCCATATGGCGGCGAGGCGCTGAAATGTTT
Organism: Pseudomugil tenellus; assembly: GCA_037177515.1. Classification (NCBI taxonomy): domain Eukaryota; kingdom Metazoa; phylum Chordata; class Actinopteri; order Atheriniformes; family Pseudomugilidae; genus Pseudomugil; species Pseudomugil tenellus. The sequence continues at coordinate 17,477,363 of JBAMHX010000006.1, read as the reverse complement.
TCTCTTTGCAGAGCTGCAGGGTGGAAGGGATGGCCCTGAATTCACCTCCGTCAACATGCGTCTTTGTCACGCGTTGAACACAAAAGTTGGGCAATGTCTTTCGGGTTTGTGTTCACAAATCCGTTGTGTTCCTGCAGAATTCCTACTGTCGACACGAACCCACTCATTTCTATTACATTTTCAAAAAGAAGAAAAGAGGAGCAGAAAAGATGCTGAAAAAAGTCGATTATGAAGTCTTCTCAACTTATCTTTTCGCCACATGGCTCTCTCTGGTAATTATAAGTGTTTTTGTTTTTCCTCTCAGAAGCTCAGTTGTTTTGGGCTGAACCCTAACAATTAATTGCACTTGGCAATAGCAGTGAGGGGGCCACATGTGGATGGTAAGCCTTGGGTATAGCCCAGAGGTTCTTAACAGTAGTAAGGGACTGATATGCATAAGCTGTAGGTCGCTGCAGAGAATAGATTGAACTTTATCTGATATGACTCCATATCTGTATTCAGATCTTAAATGTGAGATACTGTTGAGGGAGACACAATGACAGATAGCATACTGGTTATCTGGGGACATTCTTCTCACTTTTATTCACTCGCACTGTGACTATGCTGTTTTTTTTAGTCCATTTCATGGTGTCCTACCATGAAATAACAGAAAAGAGTCACTTATTTTCAGCTGCAGAAGTGCCTCCTTGCTGCCTTTCCTTCACTCATGAACAAACACGTTGCGAAATTATTCAGTTTCCTCTTGCTGCTCTCAGACAGAACCCGTGACGGTGCTGAGAGATTAAATGAGAAGACAAGATAATAACTCGGAGGGAGGTGAGGCTCATCAGGCAAGCTAGAACAGACTCAGAGGAACATCCGACTGTGGCCTGATGTGAGACAGTTTCTGAAATGAAACAGAGTTCATGAATAGCAAATCTGGACCAACGCCTGGACTGAAGATTTGATTTAGGTCTTGGCCCCAAGACAACTGGGAGAACTTGATTGGTTTTTATTAGGGAATGGTACAGCAAATACAAGACTATTACACTCTGCACATTCATCCTGGTTCTGCATCTTAAACCGCAGGGACACCGCATTCCTCCTTTTTTCCCTGCAGTTAGGTACATGATCATCAGGATGCTGGAACGCTCCACTGTGACTGACTTCTCCCCAGCAGATGTAAAGCTGATGTCTTTACTTATCTTCTAGCTCAAGATCTAACGGAAAAATATAGAAGCTTCCTGTTGGCTTTTAGTAATTTTATGTGATTAAAAATAAGACATATTTTCAATTTAATATTAGATTTGATTCAGCTGCGTTGGAGAAGGGATGTATCTAAAAGTTGCAGGATAGTCGATGTTGAGGAGTGGTATGTAAAACTTTGGAATAATAGTCCTTAAAATATAAAAATGTGTAAATCTTTTAAACTGAAACAGAAGAATTCATAGAATTTCTAACAATATTTTTTAACATTCACCCGTGTTAAATTAAGACAATCTTTAGGATGTTATATAAATGAAACTGGTAGGAATAGTTTATTTTTTTGTCTTGGCAAAATATAGTAAATCTTTCCTTGTGGACTGATATTCTTAGGTGTTATGTAGGCATTTGCTTCTGGCTACACCATTTTTGGTTTACTTTGTTTATTATTTATTTTTATGCTTTGCACTCAATAACCTCTTTATTAAAAGGGCAAGCAATAAATATATAAATAAGTGTGAAATCAGGTCCAATTGGATTTAATCTCTTTGTTATAGTTCAACATACTTATTCTTTTCATTGAAAAAAAAACTACTAGGACAAAATAAAACAGCTGAAAACTCATTAATTATTATTACAGGAAATAACTACCAGCAACACATAATTATCACATATCTATTGAAGAGGAATGCTTGCCCAGTGTTCTTTAGTAAAAGTTATTTTTCCTCAAAAAAGCAATAAAAGCAGGTTAAGGTGAAAAGGGGGGCTGAGGAGATGTGCATAAAGGGGTAAACCTGGAATGACAGGTCCATCAGAAAGAAAAGGAGATAGATCTGAATAAGTTTTACCTCACATAGTGCTTCTGAAAACTTCTGGGACTTGGGATTTTTCCTCTCCATTGGGTCACTGTAATTGCTGCCATTTTGAATTTAGTCAGCAGACCCAGAGTGAACAGGAGACGCTCACTCTCATCTGCCCCACACACAGCATGGGAGATTGAATAAGGGCTTCAGAATGAGATCCAGAGAGACCGCAAAGCTTTCTTCCAGTATGCTTGTGGCTCCAATGACTTTCATGAAATGGTGGTGTGACCAAAATAATGATTTGTGGGGGTCAATGTGAGCAATTAGCACTTAAACTCACACCTTAAACTCTTTAATGCTCTTAAGAGATTTGGCAAATGTGAAGGTTCCCTGAATTTTAGAGATGCGATAAGGAGACCTGCTAGCATTTTCTTGAATCTGTAGTAAAGACAGAGGTGTTCCTTTAGGAAAGATGTGAAACTAAAACCCCAAACAGGAAATACAGCCTGGAACATAACTGCACATATGCGATAGGATGAATGCTCCAAGCTCTCATTCAAATACACCAGTCAACCTGTTAAACAAAATACACAAGAATACACTGAAATGCAGCACATCAGATTCCTTAGACATGAAAACAATAAACGTTAAAGGGACCTTTAGTTTTTCTTTAAACATGTTTTGTTGCAATGATCCAAAGCAGGTGTGTTTAACCCTCTGAGTTTTATGTTACATGGAGGGAAGACAATGGAAGAAATTGTTGCTTGGAGATATTTTTTTTCTTTTAGCAGAGGTTAGAACAAGTTTAGCTTCTTGTTTAGTTTTTGTCGATTGCCGCACCCTGTACAAGTTCTTCCAAATACCAAAATCCAGCTTTGATTCAGTTAAAAAGTTAAAACATCATTTATAACAAGGTTATAACTGAGGGCTCTCTGAATTTTGGCATCAGCCGAAGCATTGCTGAAATGTGTCCTGAATTTGTCCAATTCCTGGCCTTCGTAGATTTAGTCCTTGACAGAAGCCCCCAGTAGTTAGCATGGGTTGAGTTTGATTTGCTGTTAGGTGGTTAGATTCTGCGTAGAAGTCACCCAGTCTATTGACTTCCTAATCACAGCAGCAACAGCTTTAACCCTTTGAGCTCGAAAGTGTCCCCTAATCCCCGTCACTACTATCAAAATTTTAACTAATGTTCAAAGCGTGTCTTGGAAAAGTTTTACCGCGTTGGTCCATGGCGTGTGTACGGCACTTCATTAATGAATCCAATGTTAACAAATAATAAACCTGGAGCTTCTCCTTATCTTTTTTATATACAACCTGATCAAAGCATGTTCTTTGGGTTTGATGGGGTAACTCCCCCCCCCCCCCCCATGTTCTCTTCTAAATGACTGGATACAGACTCATTTTAAACTATAGAAGAAAGAGAATAATGCATTCAGTTTAAAGCTCAATCTCTTTAGAGTTTCATACCATGCACAAATCATTTAATAAGTGGGTAAGTCATTTTTTATTGATCGACTTTTTCATTCAATTTTTATCTCCCATGCCTTTTTAATTCTGATTCCCGTCCCAACTACCCTCAGCAATGATGCATTTACTGTTGAATGGTGGGAGAGAAGAGGAGTCAGTTTGTGGGAACTGGATAGGAAAGCATGGATTGTTTTCTTTTCACTAATTAAATATGCTTTGATCGAGTTTGTCTGATGCATAAATGCTTCATTTTTCTCACCAAGACAGATTTTCTTCTCCTGAATTTGTCCATATTATTCACAGTAACCCCTAAAGCTAATCGGCTTAAAACGTTTCATTCATGGAAATTTTTAAAAAATCTCTAACTGCACAAGAGCGATAGCTGTACTGTGTATGCTAGCAGATATGTCCCTGTGAGGGTCAAGCTCTGACTGCTTAAATTGATTCACTGCTTCTTGTTTTTAAGAATCAACCACCTTCAGCAGCACAAACACACGGCACAAGACAAAGACAAAGAGGTTGGGACATTCGGCACTCAAAGGGTTAAAGAATCATCACTTTGATGGGGACCACATTCAAAAACTAACAGCGCTGTTGGCGCATAATGTGAGGCTGCAGTAAATGCAGATTTATCCCATAACACTTCAAGGGTCCCTTTAACTTTTAGTGAATTTCAGGATATTTTTTTTCTTGAATATCCAATAAAATATTTTTTCCTTTTTTTTTTTAAAGAGTGATTAAATATTGTCAATGCATATTCACATTCAGTCAACAAAAGACACAGGAAAAAAAAGCAGTTGGCTGTTTACACGTGATCAGGTTATTAGGGGTTATGTTTGGTTATTTTAGGGTTAAGTTTCTGAAGAGATGCAGCCCCAGTTTGAGGTATCTTTTATTTTTTTCAACATGCCAATTATGACAGACTACTATGAGGCAAAACTGCCATAAAAAGCAACATATCTTGAAAGAATGTCTCATGTCCAGGTTGGCTTCCCAGCACTGGACATGGCTAATAATTTATCATTCTGTTGCTGTAAGGCCCGTTAAGTCTGCTAAGTCTGGAGCCAAATCAGAGTCACCCTCGCTGCACGGCACTGCACCTCCTCCAGAGTGGTGGTTAACGGTAGGTTAGGCAGTTAGATCATTAGTGGAGTTAAAGGGATTTTATTACCTTTGTCGAGTAGCCACTCGTCAACTACCCGACCAAGTCGGTATGGGATTCTTTGTCTAGCAATAGCCAGGCGTTCATTATCAAAGTTCCCTTTAAGAAATTTGGAGAAGACACATTAAGAAAAAGGTTACAAGAAAATCTGGAAGCTGAAAGGTTAGAGGTTAGAAGGGCAACATAACGTAAAAAAGTTTAGCAAGTTATGTTCTTTAAGTCAGCTTTAGTTCGGACAGGAAGAACTTGATGTGTGTTTTTTTGAGCTGGTTTATTTGGTTATACAAGTTAACAGCAATCTAGTTAACTTGAGTTTAAATGATTCTGTTTAAAATTAGCTACTATGTTAAACAGATTTATAAATGATTTAGACATAGTCGGATTACATTTGAGGAACTTAATGTGAAAACACTTTAGAAAAGCATTAGCAGTAAAGAATAATCAAGAACCAGAATTGCACACAGAATCAGCAGGTAACAGTAAGCAACATATAGAGAAGAGACAGCAGGGAAAAAAAACATCTCATTGTCAGAAATGAAACATTGTTATGTCACAAAAGCATACACAGTACAAAACATGTCATGGTTGTTCACAAGGAAGATGTTCTTTTAGTTCCCATTGCAAACAAAACGTTGCTGATTAACAAATCACCACCTTCCAAATTCAGTGGCAGTATTGCATTTTGCCTCTCGAGTTGGAATCTCCACCTCCTCACCTACTGCAAAGAGGAGTAAGGAAATCTGTCAGCACTCTGTTTTTCTCATTTTTTGTTCTTTATGCATTAATGAAGTACTTCTCAGTGGCGCTTGGCAATTAGCGTCACTTCATCAATGCCTCTCAGAAGTTTCATCATTGCAATGCAGACTTATTATCCTTCAGTTCACTTCAATCAACATAAGGGTCACACCACGTACATCTGCAGCACTGTCAACAGAAACATGGTTGGAATTATGAGAGGTGAGCTGGCTGAGGGTTTGATGAAGATGTAGCTCCACTGCCTGATGATTATTAATCACTAGTTAATGTTTATGTCACGAAGCAGTTTTTACAAAGGATAAACAACTATGTTTAACAAATGGAATCGTTGATTTCCACGTTGTTGTTTTTAAGAAGCTTTGTGAGATTCCCAAAAAGGAGGAACTTTCATAATTGACCAAAAATGATCCAGTTTTCAACATGTTTGACTGAGAAACTGAAAGACTGGGAGTCTGTTTGTGACATTATGCCAGTATATTGTTGATGAAATAATGTACAGAGAGTGAGGAAGAGTATGGAATCAGTATCTTACCAGCAAAGAACACATATCCTGCATCCCCTACCCATCCACCTCACCCCACCCTATTCTGTGCTGCTGCAGAGACCGAAAATAGACCTCTCAGTGCTGCAATACCCAGCTTTACTCCCCAGGGGTCTCTCTACCCACGCTTGCCTGACAAAAATGGCTCACATAAGGCAGAGCTGTCCTTACATATAGACATTCCAGTGTATTGTATGTAAAAACGCAGCATGGTTTCTGAAATAAACGGAGAAAAGAACCAATGAGAAGGTGGACGACTGACATGGCTAAATGTTATAAGTTGGATGGAAAAAACTGCTGAAACATGTAGAGAAAAAAGCTGACTCAATATAAGTACAATTGCAGTTCTGCTTTTTTTTTCCTCACACAGATATTGAAACAGGAAAGATTTTCAACATTTCTATGATGCACAATTAGCACTGATGGTATTTTGTCACCTGCGACACAACCTCACATGAGCCTGGAGGTTTTGTAATGAGTGAAGAACACCTTCTCTATGAAGGATTAGCTTGTCATAACTAATTTTGTTTTTTTTTAAGCTGCAATTTTTCCTGAAAACTACAGAGCAAACCATTTTCACGTTACATTTCCGATAAGGCAGGTACAGCTTTGCTCTCTGGAAAGACAGCGGAGCAATTACACCAATAATACGAGCCTGTTCTGGTAATGACACGGGCACTCTGCTGCAATCACTGAATTAGAGAGGGAGAAACAGATGCTGCCGACAGCACAGTGCAGAGGGGTGTGGTGGGATGGGGGAGGGAATGCAGAGAAAAGACGATCAACAAGATAAGAGAGCGAAAGGAAAATGTTGGGAGTAGCTGTTTGTGAGATGAATCAATCCTCTTCTCCTCCCACTGGTCCATCTATTGTTGTCCCAAGTTTCTCAATCACACAAGACAGCTTTTGTAATGGTTCCAAAGTGGGACACATTGTGTGTGATGGACTGGCGACCTGTCCGAAGTGTACCCCCCCCCCCCCAAAAGATTGCTAGGATAGACTCAAACAACCCTTATTTGGAAGAAGTGATCTGGAAAATGAATAAATAGCAAATGCTCATGCTCTCTGAAATGGCTTTCCTTCTACCCCCCCTCTACCTCTTCCTCTTTTATTGTTTCCAGCCTTTCTCCCTAATCGATTTTCACCATCTTATTCTCTTATTTTTTCATGTCTGCTTGTCCCTCCCTTGTTCTCAAACAATCCTTCATTCACGCTTCATCCTGTACGTTCCATCACCCTCCTGCCAAAGCCCATTTTGATCTTGTTTTTGGCCAATAACTTCCATGCCCCATTCTCTCCATCCCTCTTCTGGTACAATTCCTCCCATTCTGCCCTACTTTCCTTCTTGTTTTTGATCCTTTTCACTTGACCCCTTAATTCCCCGTCGGTAGATGTTTACCTTCCCTGCACTCCTCTATTATTCTTCATTTCCTGGTAACATACTGAGTTTATTACTTGGAGATTAAATGTAGCACACTGAAGCACAGTGACTGCCATTCATTACTGACAAAGTGCAGAGCAGGCACGGTAATAAATGCTGAGGATGAAGACAGTGGGTACCATATGCTAATGTGTGTGTGTATACTCTGCAAACATCAGAGTGAGACAACATCCCGATCAAGAAGCAAGCGCTTTGGAAGAATCTGCAACGAGAGGTTTAATGTATCTACAGAAGGAAAAGGGAATTTGTGGGGAAGAAAATGAGAATTAATGGACCCCACTGAGAACAGAGTGCGACTGTAATTAATCTGAGCAAAAACGTACACAGAAAAAAAGCCACAAAGTCATGCTGGGTGGGGTTTTCCCCTCCGTCCTCTACACGGCATAGTCAGAAAAATCAAAATTCCTTTCTGCTTGTTTGTTTGTGTCTGTGTGTCTTTGGATCCTCTGAGAAATATTTCATTCTGAATGAACCAGAGGAACTTCTCCCATCTCACTCTTCCCCCACCAGCCGAAGCCTGCTCTGCATGAGAATGGGGGAGGATAGATTAAACAGCTGGGCCCTTCTCTTCTCCCTCACTGGCATTATCACACTCGCTTTATTCCCAAGACTCTTCCCTTTGCTTGATATGAAACAATGCTATCAGACCTGGCTCTCACAGAAATCTGATATACAAGAGAGAAATAAACTAGCAAATGAAACGGTGGCTCTCTGCTGTTAAAGCTTAAATTTTTCTTTTGAGAGCTGAGCTTCAGTTATTGACTTCAGTAATTGACATGCAGAGTCCCATTTCCTCTGAAGGTATGATGCGCCAACATTTCAATGAGGAAATTTTTTTAGCTCATCTCCTTTACTGTGCAAACCCACACTTACTCACTTATAGTTTTTTTTTACTGATCTGTAAATAGGGCTGTAAATCACAAGTTTTATCACATGGTAACAATTTATGGATCTCCAAAGATATGATTTTCATTTGATTCAGTTCAGGATCCACCAAGCGATCTGAGACCATATCACTTCCTGCTTTAACACAACCACGTATAACCAATTATACACAACAAATTATAAGTGCTGTACCAGTACACATCCATTTTTTTTTCCATTTTTAAATAATCTGGGATTTTATTCTGTCAGTCCTGCAGCAGTGGTCACAAACAAAAGCACTGTTTTATTGGAAAAAGTAAAATGACATTTTATGGCTAAGCATGCAGGTGGGTTTAGGGATAGAACAACATTTTTATGTCTTCTTTATTTTCTTATTTTGTATACATGACAAGTGTTTTACTTATGAGGTGTCAGGGTCATGAAACCAGATTTACTAAAGGTTTGCGTGTACTAAAACACGCGCAAACACACTGCACACGCTAAAAAAGTACAAACTGATCTACTAACAGTGAGTAACAGGGTTTACGTCTTCCAAAGGTGCAAAACTGCACGTCCTCCTCGAGTTAGTACGTTTGCCTCAATGAATATGTAAATTGGGGCGTTCACACGCAATTTTGCGGGGAGTGGGAGGAGAACATGTAAATATATGATTTTAGCACACGCAAAGTGATTTTTAAACCTGAAAGTAATTTTGCTGGTAGAAACTGCGCCTATATTTAGTAAGTTTCAAAAGGACGTGCAAACGGGTTCAATGTGTAATTACGCACACATGGCGCACAGAAGGAGTCATGCATACCTGCAATAATTAAACTCCTGGCAAGTCTAGAGTTTTTGGCATCTGGGTCATTCCAGCGTACAGCCAACACAGCAGCCATCTCTCAGTCACGTCTTTTTACTTGTGTTGACTGAATACCTAAATGCAATGTCGCGCCTCATGGCGACGTTTATTAGGTTTCCAAGCTCTCGAGATTCTTTGAATAAGACAAAACAAGGTTTTTTTGAGGTAGCTGGATTCCCCGGTGTTATAGGAGCAATTGACTGCACTCATGTGCAGCTTGTGCCTCCCGCAAACTCTGAGCTTATATACAGAAATTGAAAACACACATTCATTGAATGTGCAGTGCGTATGTGATGCCTTTGGCATCATAACCAACGTTCCTTTAAGCTGCTGTCAGATTTATTTGCTGTAGCTCTTTAGACATTTTATTGGCTTCTTCCACCAACACCTCTAATTCGGATCAAACTTGTATTTTCATTTTTGGTTTTGTAAAGTTGTCATCATGAAAACCATTACACACACTAAATCCTCATTTAAATAAGCGTGTCTCCAACACTTTGCACCCGCTGTCATTTGCGTGAGCAATCTTAGTAGATCACGTACTGATCACGGCCTCACACACTAAATTCTAGATGCCACACACTAATTAGTACACGCAAAATGAGATCTTAGTTAATTCGGCCCTTATTGTGTTAATGTGGGTTCAACAGGACTGGGTCAGATTTAACTGGGAAATATCAGTGGGTAATTAGGTCTTCCTAACTGGTTTTGGTGGGTGGGTAAAGCTGGATTTAACATTCTCACTGCGGTTTAAGATTGTCTGGTTTAAAGGAGAACTTCGCTTTTTTTTAACCGGGGTCAGTTGTCATCTTTCCTTCCATCCATGTGAGTGATGTAGAGATGAGATAGCAAGATAGCTCCAGTATTTAGCTGGGCTGGAAATTAACAGTGCAGCTAAC
>JBAMHX010000006.1:17416024-17439128 GCA_037177515.1 Pseudomugil tenellus | reverse complement strand
TAATTGCTCTTAATAGTCCCCCGCGTGAGACACGTCATCCGAGAAATCTCGGCAGAACCGGCCTCTAAGTGTTAAAAAGAACCTCGGTGGCAGGGCCCCGATGAAATCTACCCAGAGTTTCTTAGGTTCCTGATGCTTTGGGGCTGTCCTGGCTGACATGCCTCTGCAGCACCGTGTGGACATCAGGGACAGTGCCCCTGGACTAGCAGGATGGGGTGATGGTCCGCTTCTTAAAAAAGGGGGACTGGAGGGTGTGCTCCAATTACAAGGGAATCATACTCCTCAGCCTCTATGAAAAACTCTATTCAGGGGTCCTGGAGAGGAGGGTCTGCTGGAGAGTCAAACCTCAGATTGAAGAGGAACAATGTTATCTCCCTGTGTCATAGCTTGCTCCGCATTGCTGGCAGTAAGTCAGATTTGTTTCCAGTGAGGGTTGGACTCCGCAAAGGCTGCCCTTCGGTTCTTTTCCTAACTTATACAGACAGGATTTCTTGGCTCAGTTGAGGTGTTGAAGGGATCTGGTTTGGTAATCTCAGGATTTAATCTCTGCTTTTAGCAGATGATGTGGTTCTGTTTGCTTCATCTGGTTATCTCCAGCTTTCGCTTAAGTGTTTCTTAGTCGAGTGTTGAGTGCCTGGCTTGAGAATCAACACCTCCGGAAAAAGGTGCAGTACCCTCTCCAGGTCAGGGATGAGGGTCAAGTATTAGTTTCTTGTTCACGAGTGAGGGAAGGATGGAGCATGAGATCAACAGGCGGATTAGTGTGGCGTCAGCAGTAATGGGGACTCTGCGCTGGTCTGTCATGGTGAAGAAGGAGCTGAGCCAGAAGGCAAAGCTCTTGATTTACCAGCCAATTTAAGCATCTACCCTATGCTTCATCTATAGTTCTGAGCTGTGAGTAGTGACTGAAAAATAAAGATTGTGAATACAAGCAGCCGAAATGGGTTTCCTCCCCAGGGTGGCTGGGCTCTCCCTTAGCGACGGGGTGACAAGTTCGTTAATCCAGGGGTTACTCAGAGTAAAGCTGTTGCTCATCCACATTGAGAGGAGCCAGATTAGGTGGCGGGTGCATCTGGTTAGTACCCGTCCAATATGCCTCCCTAGTGAGGTATTTCAGGCATGTCAATGTGGAAGGAGACCCTGGGGGAGATTTGGATTTCTCGGCTGGCCTGGGAATGCCTCGGGATCCCCCCTGAGGAGTGGGCAGATGTGGCTGGGGAGAGGGAAGTCTAGGCTTCCTGAGCTGACCATGGATGAGTGGCAAAAGACGGTATGATATGGTATGGTATGGAGATCAGTGCGTAGGAAGTCGTTGCGGGATGTTAAGGGCCTTGCTCATTGCCCACAGTGACACACCAGGGATTCAAGGCTGGGTTCTCCTCACCCAATTCCACATTTGTAACCACTGGGCTACCACTCCCTCAAAAATAAATAATAAAGAAAAACGTTTAAAAGAAATGTCTTATGAGGTGTAACATAAATATTATTGAATATTTACTGTCTCATAAGGTTTGAAGAGACTACAAGTAAACTGGGAAAAATCTCATAAAATGTCAAAGATTTTTCAGAACTATTTCTCAGTGGGGGAAATTTGCCATCAACATTATAGAAACACAACTATATTTTATACAACTGAAAACATGACTATCCATCAGTGCTGCAGATGATTACAATACCATTTAAATCTTCACTTACAGGTCCAAATGAATTGCCTGTAAAAATCTTCAGAGGTGTATGATAAATCAAATGTGCCATTAGAATAGTGAAATAGATCCACAGTCATCAAGTCCATTATCCACCTGAGCAAAAACAAATGGTTTTTGTTGCAATTACAGTTCTGATGAGATTTTGTTATGCACAAGATGCAAGCAAAGTTAACTGACCATGCACAATTACCAATTATTTCTCTATTAATGTAACAGTTATATGTCTGTAAGTATCACAGATTCGTCAAGAGAGAACCATTTGTGAATAAATTTGCTGTAAGGAAACAACTGATTTTCTGCTGAATAATCCCCCAAAGGCACAAAACTGAAGGTGTATTTAGGATATTGTCATGCTGCATATTGTAACAGATAATGAATAATTATTACTTTCCCCTGACCTTCTGACTCTGGTAACACGAGTGTGACCCGCTGTGACAGGCATGCATAATGTGTTTTTGATAGTTTCTGATTTGTGAAATCTTTAGTTTATTTGTGAAAGTACACTTTCGCCAAACTTTGCACTCTTTTCTCCCTGATATAGAAACAAAAATAAATCCCATTACAACTGGACATAATTTTTACACAAGATAGAAGGTATGTTACTGTATTGTCAGGTTGTTTCTGAATGAATCATAACACTCGTGTGGAATGCTTAAAAATGTAAATGATTGAGGAGTCTAGATATTGTAGTTGAACCTGGTATAATCTTGTCCACATGTCAAAAATACCCTTAAATTGAGCCCAATTTCCATTTTCACATATTCTTTAAAGGTTTCACAAATCAAATACTATGTTTTCATGAATCTGAACACTATGGATTGTAAACCATCCACTTTTATAGAGTCTGAGTATTGCAGTTTTAAACAGGACTTGATTTAATGTGACTTAGTACCTAAAACGTTCATTGGAATCGCCCTTTACACATATACAGTACGGTAGCATATACAGTCTGTGATCGGGAGCTGTGAATCTGAAGCTAACTTCAGCATCATCTGGCTGAAGCCATCGTTCTGCTGAGTTCTCTCTCTGATTTTCCACAGCAGTATGGGTTACTCTAGGAACATTAAAGCCTGATCATTGATTCTTAAGAGTTGAAGACAATGTGGAGATGACGACAGGAGATGTAAAATACTCTGTAAGACACTAATGGACTCCTGCAGTACTAGTTCTGTCTCATGTGTGCTATCCATTTTTAGCTGGACCAAACACGAGTTACAAACCCATTTCCTGCTTCTTAGCCAATCACAGTGGGATAAATTGCCAGACTTGATAAATTGCCAGCCTTGCATTTCCACTTTCATTATACTTTTGGTCACACATGCATACATTCTCTCTAAGAATATATGTGAGAATATATGATATGAAGCACCACCTTATCAAGCGGCAGATGTGTTGCACTGACTTCCAGAAAATTACTCACTTACTTGCCTTGTGAATAAGTGCATGTTGTGCATGTGTGGGTGGTTAGCTTGCTAGGTGACCCTGCATCTCCTGGATGGGATAAACAATGTCTCACCAGCTGCAGGTGCTCATAACTCTATTGCTGTGTCACCATGGCAACCCTGCCATGCCAGTTCATTGGCCGTCAGCCATAATGAGTCATGCGCTAAGAAAATAATATGGTTCTTTCTATCAAACCAAACAACACATATATATTATCTCATATCACAACTTTTGCTAAAATACATGTAAAAAATATACACATTGTGATTTGGGATGGTCACATTGAAAAGGGTTAACTTTGTGTTATTAACAAGTCCTAACTATTCATTTATGTATTGGTGACAACTGGTAATAATTTGTGGTGCATTTACAGCTGTTTCTTACGATTCAATCTTACAATCAGTTCTCACAATCAGCATTTACATAAAATGAGCCAATAGAATTTGTTTCTCCTATTAAAAATAGGAGGAAATAAGGGAGAATTGCTTAGAAATGCTGTGGCCAATTTCTCGCTGCAAGTAGACAACCCCCAAAATAACACCACATAGTTATATGGTTTCATCCACAATTCTCGGAAAATCTTGTCAGATGCATGAGATTTTATGAGAACTGTGACTTATGCACAACATACATATAAAATACATGGCTCTGTTATTGAGTTTGATAGTTATTATTTTTACAAATGTCCATTTTCTTAACCGCTTCATCCAATCCCAGCAGTCATTGGGCAAGAAGCAGGGTACACCCTGGAAAGGTCACCAGTCCATCACAAGGCAACACAGAGACCTAAAAGCAAACAACCAGACGCACTCACATACACTTCTTAGGACAATTTCGAATGACCTATCAACCTAAAATGCATGTTTTCAGACGGTGGGAGGAAGCCAGAGTACCCGGAAAGAACCCATGATAACACAGGGAGAACATGTAAACTCCGCACAGAAAGGCTACCATGATGGGGAGATGCAACACAGTTAGTCTTCTCCTTTGCTATTTTGCTAAAACATATGGATTAGGCTTCAGCTTCCCTCCTTGCCATGTTGTGTTGCTGAGGCAGGCGGCTGCTGGCTGGACCTTATCACAACCTCCCGTAGACGGTGAATCATTCACACAAAGTAGAGGGTTGATCTTTTTGCAACAGTCCTGCTCTTCTAAAGATAGAAGCACAATCCTTCTGCAACAATATTCCACCCTCAAAAGACTTTGATGAACTATTTTACAAACCTTTGGAAGTTTTACAACGCTGAACAAACCTTTACAGAGAGACAGTGGAGTTATCTGACTCTTTGAACTAACGTAACTTGTTTTTCCAGCTTAATTGACTTCTCATCACTCTATAGGACACAAAGGAATTACCCTTCTCATAAACATTGGCCCTCAACCAGATAAGAAAGCCATTTGGGACCAGGGAAGAACAAAGGGGGGTTCACACCCAGTGAAGCTCACTTCTCTTCCAACCTCACATTAAGACCATAAGTTTAATAGCCTCAACATTTCATTCCATGGTCTAATAAACTTTCCATCCACCAGAACGTTCTACAAGACGTCATAGTCCCAATATGACATCACATTATGAGTTATTTGTTTAAGCTTTAATGTTCATGTTTAAGACTTAACCTTTTTCATGTTTCATTTATGCGCATTTATCCTTTTCATCTTGATTTAATGATTTTAATCTGTGTTTTATGTTTAAATTGATATTTTCCATTTTAAGAAAAGTTACTCATGCAAATTCCTGCAGGCCTGAAGACAGCTAGCCCACAGAACCCTGATTGGCTTGGCTGATCCAAGCCCTGCCCCAGAAAGCAGCCCACCTGCTTTGAAAAGGGACATACAGGGATTTTTTCTCTATCTTGTTTTTGCTCCCCTCTTGCTCTGGTTTTGGCTTGAGACATGCAAAAAAAACAACAGTTTCCATTTTGACTTTGCTTTAACATAGAACAAAGGACCATGCTGGATGGCCCACATGGTCAGAGCACATGGGACTTTTATCTCAGATGGAGTATTAAGCTTTCACATTTTGTAACTTAAGTTAAGCTCCAAACTGAAGTTAGATTTTTCTACAGTTTAAGCTTAGACAACTTTGCCCTTTTGGACTCTTTAATGCACCTTTTCCCATGTTTGGCCTCAACCACCTGGAACCATAACGCCATTAACCCAAAGAAACTACCCAGGCTGCGAACCCCAAGGACAGGCCTTTTTCACCGATTCTTACTCAGCTCCAGGACTGTTGCTGGTGTTAATTATGTTATTCTATTTTTTTTTGTATGTGCTCCCAATGATTGTCGTAATGATTTCTAGACAAACCCATTGTCAAATATTTCTTCTCCTCTCCGGCATAAACATGTAACTCAGAAATACCCAAAATAAAGCAGAATATTTAGATATCAGGGGAAGTCTGACAACTACAAAGCTTAAGTTTATTTATATCCTTTAAGCTCCCCTTGTTAAGCAACTCTGTTTGGCACAACATGGAAGCCAGATCAACGTTCTGCTTGCTTTTATGCTGGACAGGACAAAGTAAGATAAGTGTTAAACTGCTTCTTTCTGTTCCAGAAAATGGATATCCTAACAATGTCCAACTAACCAATTTTACATCAAGTTGTGTACCTGAAAACTAGCTTATTAACGACTAATATTACATGCACATAGTCACACTACCCTCTCTTGATGTTTGTAGCTGCACACCAATGTTCTAGTTATAATCCAACAAACGTGTTTCTTTCTCGTTGAAAACTAGCTGTATTTTTGCAAATCTCCAAACAACACACTAGTAGCTTAAATATTAGTCTAGCTGATGCTAACAGCACATGGCATTTATGTTTTTAATTATAGCTTCATTATTCTGTCACCTTGTGAACCATTAAATGTTCCTTAGGAAACAGTACGGAGTGTGTGTGCAATTTTCTCCACACTAGACACCCCCTGCAGCAGAAATCCCGTGCCACCAAGGCAATGTTATTTTAGTTCTTTGTACCCTGCTATAGGCAAGCCTCGGATTTTTTTGCCAGTGGGAAAGCCCACCTTGATCAGGTCATCTGGAAGGATGCCAGAGCTAACTACGTACACACATGCTCACCTGATGACCCGTGACAGCATGTGGCAGAAGGGTAAAGCATAAAGGTTGGCAAGAGGTTGAATCCTTCTTGACGACACTTAGAGCATCTCATCCTGTTCTCACTCAAAAACATGCATCTTTTATACACGCACGTACGCACGCATGCACACACACTCTCTCTGACACACACACACACACACAGGCATGCTCAATAAACACTGATTAAGGTTCACAAACATGTGGGAAATATGCAGATTATGAAAAGGGCTATCTATACAGCACATGAGTGTGTGTAGGTGTGTGTGTGTGTGTGTGCGTGCACACACGTGTGTGAGAAAGAGAAAAAGACACACATGTGCTGAGGATTTATAAGACTGTGTTGTTGGTTGTTTACAGGTAGTGCTCTGCTCTATTTACTGTTCATAACTGCAGACCATTGGCCTTGTTTAGTGATGCTGGGGTAGAACCACTTACTGTACTGTCAGTTTGTGTGTCTGTGTGTGTGCTTTCTGCCCCTCCAGCAGCAACAAAACCTGCCTCCCTATAAATTCAAGATGAGTTAATGTGAGCCCCTATTTACACTCGCTCCCTGCATTTGTCGCCACACATCTCTGAGGCATAAATTATAAACACGACAGAGCCATGGAAGCCTAAAGGATGGCGTAGAATATTTTTCTTAAAAAAAAGAAACGAATAAATAAATAAATAAATCCACTGCCTTCATTACCACTACAAGAACTGTGATGGTCCAAATGAAAGCTTTCTTGCACGGTAGAGCACTCTCGCTGGCTAGTGTCCTTCTAAAAACCCTAACCAGACGCCTTATCAGGCAATCAAGAAGAAAAGCCTTCATCAGACTAGAGACTTCATCATTCCCCTCCCAGCAAATGATTTTGTACAGCAACGACAGATGGATGCAGGGAACAAGTAGAAAGAAGATGGGGAGAGGGAGGGTAAAATAAGCAAATCACAAGGACTAGATACTAAAAGCAGGAAACAAAAAACATTTTCTTAAAATTTCAGTTATGGAACAGAACTCTGAACCTCTTCATTTTAAATCTTAAAGAGGGGCCAACTGAATATGATACAGTTAAAAGATGCAGTATTAGCTAGTCTGTTTGAGCTAAATCAGAATTTGTGAGGTGGCTCATTTGTTTTTATGTTGTCATCTGAAAAGATTGATACAAAACTCAGCTATTTTCATATTGTTTTACTTAAAAGGTAGATTAAAGCCTGTTTTTGGATGAATGCAGTTAAGATTTTACTTATTGACTTACTTGGATGTGGCAATATTGTAAAAAGATAATCAGGGTTAGAGGCTGTCAAGATGTTTGGACTCAAGATGGCCCACTTTTGGCCATTAAAGCTGAATTATGGTGCTGACAATTGTTATGTGGGGCAGTTTTGGCCCAAAGCTCTAGAAGCAAACCTAACTTAGGCTAAAGCAGGTGTCCAGTTGTGGACCACAAATACAGATCTAGGCCATGTCAGCAAGCTGTAAGTATCTTTGAGCCAAACTCTGACCACATGAAGACCAGATGTTATGCACTGTAGGGGTGTCAATCACAAGTTTGATCACAATACATGATCACCAATTCTATTTATATCAAACCAGAAAAAGCAGCTGTATAAAAAAGTATAAATTATTTTTTAAATCTGAGATCCATAAGACTTTTTAAAACGCAACAATACTATTAGAACTGAGTCTCACAGAAATCTGACATACAGAAGAGATACAACAGAATATGAAACATATTTTTTATAGATATATTCTTTTCATTTTTGTGCTGACTTTTATTCATGGACTGCAGTGGTTTACTTGGGCTTTTTCTTCATTAAGCCGTAGCCAGATTTTCAGAAAAGACATCACATTGATCTCACCTATCCCTCCATTTGATAGAGGATTACACTATGAACCATTGGTACCATGAACACAAGATAGAATGCAATTATGTCAGACCATAACCGACCAAACAAAGTCCTGCACGTCACCAGTTTGGCTGCCCGCCACATCTCCAGCATGACAGTCCACCACACCAGACCTGAAGAGCCCTTATGCGTTGTTTTGGATATGTATAGAACAACTAGGACATAAATTGACTATATGGCTGGTGCTTATCCTATTCACATAAAGCTGTCAGCAAGCGGAGTATTTTTGGGAATGATCAATGGTTACCCTGAAGACCACCAGGACATGACAGAGCTGTGGAGTGATGCAAAAAGACATGTCTTCATTGTGCCTAAGCTGTTATGGTCTGAGTCACCCTGCTCCTTGCCTCCTGTGTCTCCACAAGTCCACCCCTGCTTGTCTCCGGTGTCTCCACCAGTTCAGCTCTGCTCGTCTTCAGGGTCTCCACCAGTGTTGCAGCAGCTCTCCAAGCCAGCGCACTGGTCCCATCCAGCTTGGCAGCCTCCAACACAAGCGCCCAGGTTCTGTCCGACTCAGGCCATGTCCTTGCTGCCAGCGACTCAGCCCTGGCCTCAGCCTCAGCAGAAAACTCTGCTGTCGGTTCCCGAGGGGGCCACTCCCCCAGTTGGGGACACTCCTCCTCCCAATTCCGTCTCTGAGAGGGGTCTCAGGTCAGAACGCTCCTCCTATTGTCTCCAAAGGGGGCCCAGGTCTCTTCCTGATTCTGTCTTCCAGGGGGTCAAAGGTCAGGATGCATATTCTCCTGATCCCATCTCAGAGAGTGTTCCAGGTCGGGAAACTCCTCACCTGCTTCTGGTTCCCACTTCTGAGGATGGCTGCTCCTGTTTTTGACGAGGTCCCAGTCCGGTTTGCTCCTTCAACGTCCGACGTGGTCCCATGCACCCAGACGATGCTTCATCCCTCTACAATCTCTGGCTTGTTCTCCAGAGTGTTATCTGCGGCAGCCTCCGGGCCATTTACCAGTGCCTGGTCTCCATTTCGTGCTGCATCAAGGCCGATCTCCTGAGTCTGGTTCGAGTCCCTATGGCTTTCTGATTGACATCTAGAGCAGGCCTTCTATCTCCACTGCTTCCAGGTCAACAGCCAGACCCAGGACTCCTACTCCTGCAGCTTCTAAGCTTTGTCTCCCCCCAGTTGATTCTGCTCCTTGTTTTTTAAAGATGTCCAGAGGCTGTCCTTTGAGAGGGGAGTTACTGTTATATCCTGCTCCAGACACCAACGTGGACACACCCACTCCAGTAACACTACTGCTCTGTCTCATCTTCAACATCGCCAATCACCTGCTCCCGGATGCATCAGCACACCACCTGCAGCTGTTCCCAATTTCCTCACCGGCTACATAGCGCCCTGTTCTTCAGCCACTCCCTTTCATTGCTCCCTGTCATTGACATTACTCCAGACACTGCTTCACGCACTCTCCCTACTGTTTGTGGCCTGACTTCATGGTTCTGACCCCCACCTGTCTTCCTGGATTAACCACAACCTGTTTCCCGGCTCCAATTCCTCACTGGACTCCTTAGCAATTTTCAGGTGCTTCATACAACATCCTGCTATCCTAATAAAACCTTGTTAATCTTCGGTTTGTCTCCAAGGGGTCTATTCATTACATGGACTGGTGACCTGTCTAGGGTGTACCTTGCCTCTCGCCAAGCTGAGATAGCGCATGCAGCCTGCAACCCTACAGATATAGGAAATGGATGGATGTTTGTCTGTCATTTTCTTAAGTTCTTATAAAGACGTGGCTTGAAAGGTTAAATGTGCACTTTATTGACACGTCTATACCAGTTTATATTACTTTTCTGTCTGTCTTACTGTTTGTATGTGGTGGTGACACAACTCACTAACTGGTGTAAAATACAAAGCTGAACCTTTTTATTTCTGAACTGTAACTTGGTGGTGTGAATTACAATTATAATGATGGCCAACGGTTCAAGTTTACATCCCAAATTCTGCCATTGTAGAATTTTGATGCCTTTCCAAAGATTGTGTACTGAGTGGTATGAAAACATGCTGGTTAACTCATCACTTTGTTTGTATCCATTTGGATTAGGGTTACTCATTATGGGCTGACAAAAGCTGCAATCCATCATGTGTTCCATGCATCCCTGCTCCAACACACTTATTGTGCATAATTTGATAGGCTGTTGGAGCCATCTAATTTGATTCAGATATGTTGAAACCTGTATATATTGAAAACTTGTTGAACCGCAGTTCTCCTAGTACCAAAATGAGAAACACTAATGTAGATCAATGTAGAGTGATGTATCATTACATCCCAAGTCACCTGTGATATCACCCTTTTATGCAAGACGGAGACTACATCTTTGTAAAAATTAAAATCAACATGCTTCTCATAATAATGCAACTTGCTGCAGAATCTCTCTGGGTAGAATCTGTGATCATGCGTTTGGAGGATTTGTATTTTTTTATGAAATTTGTATGTGTGTCATTTCATCCCCAAAATCTGATGCAGTGAAGATATTACAAAACATAGCAAACATCACAAAGTGGGGCATTGTGCTTAAACACAGACCAGTCCTCACCAATGCTCAATATCAACATTAAAATAAAGAAATCATGAATACCTTATATCCACAACAGCAGGTACATCTGCTTCTACCATTACACTGAAGACAATATAAGGGCTATAATGCTGTATATCTTGTGTAAAGCAATGATAGACAAAAAACAGATCAGCACATGAAACACAATGTCGTTATGTTGCATAAAACACTGTTGAGCCCTCTAAATATCCATGAGAAGTGAAAAGGCTCAAGAAGATAAAATTCATGACAGCAAAAAGAATACAAGCTATTATGTTGATCAGAGTTGAGCAAATTCAAAACTTGCAGAACAATGTGCTATGCAAAAAGTATATCCTACTTAGTATAGTAATCAGGAACAATTCCACACAATTGTTTTAGATACAAACATGATGCCTTAGTAGTTATCTCTCACTTTATGAACATCTGGACTATAAGTTGGAATGCCCATTGACCTCTTAGAGGGCTGACTATATCTACAGTATATACTTGTGTCTGTGTGTGCTCAAGAGAAAAAGACAGACAACAACTCCACCACTATGCATCATTACTTATCATACAAGCAGTCCTCACAACACACTAACTTCCTCTTGGGCCTCACACACATGACACTTGCCCCCCATTTCCCTGACGGCACCAGCCACCCGTAACACACACCACCTGCTACCTGCTCACACATACAAACTGATAGATTACAACAGAAAGAGACACATGAATACAAACACACTGCTGGTTTTTCTTTTGTGTGTGAAAATAGAGTGTTGGCTGCATTAGCAGGCAGTAGACAAGAAAATGGCTCCGGTCTGTTTGTATCACTTTTATTCATCGTGTTTATTGGGAAACAGTGGGTGTAGAATTGGATAAACATTGTATGAACATGTCTTGGCCATTGTCGTAAAATTCCTGTCTTGTTCCTATAATTTTCCATTTCACAGACAGGTGATAGATCAGCTGCAATAAATAACGCCTAATAACGGGGGGAGAGAATCTTCAAAGACACTGTGATTTACTTAGATTATGATTCAGATGCCTACAATGTGATCATAAAATAATTACTGGTAAATATTTATATCCCCGACTGCCACCTCATCCGCAGCATGTCCATCGTGTGAGCGCAATGTCTCGAACAATTTTTACAATTGGATTTTGATACTCTGTATAGTATACCTATTTATGTCACCAAGGTGATGAACTGGCTCTAATTACACAATTCTGGGATTCATGGTTTCATCCCCATATGACGTTTTATGCATGAAAAATCAGATTTTGACTATATCTCTGGAGCTGTTTCTCTCATTGCCCTAAAATCAAGTGCAAATAAAAGGTCATGACCCCATGCATCTTGTCTTGACATCATACTCGACTGGTTCAAAGTTTTGACTCCAGGTGGAGCTTTGTGACTGAACATGTGCAGATTTATATCATTTTATTGTGCCTATTTGAGAATTAGGGAATAGGAGCGTGTTTGGAGTTATACCCCAAGCCGTTGCTTACAACGGCAGAGGTTTGTTTTATATCTGTGTGTCCATTGGTCTTGTTTCCTGTCATTTTCCTATTGGAAACAGGTAACATGTTTTCTCAAATTGCTGGAGTTGTGTGACAGTTTAAAGATGCTGATAGAACTGGTTTTAGGTCGGTTCTGATTGAGACCTAGTTTGGCTTTCTACAACAAGAAAATCATGACGAAGTAAAGTCATTAAACCACTTTGAACATATCTTCTAAAACATGTTAAACCTGTCTTCTGGTGTATTCTGAATTTCTATAAAAGACCACAGCACAGAGAGACATTTGATCTTCACACAAACAACAGATCGCAATCTTTGTCTTTGTTTCCCTCTAAACTGACATCTTCTTATCAAAAGTCTAGTTTCTGAAACGTTTAAAGAGTAAAAACAGTTGGTGTTTGTAAACGCTCTCTAAAACGCCAACCGGTGTTTATATATGGCAACACAAATGGGATTTCTACAAATTGTTGGAGTGCGGTATGTAAACACCAGCTGACTCGATAAAAAGATTGGCACTTTTAATAAATGTAGCAGCAAAGAGTTAATGTGAATCCAGCTCTATACAACACAGCCATGTTCACAGAAACGATTAATGACAGAACGAAAATTGAGGCAATGAGCTCATGATGACAGACAGTGTCATAGACAGCCCCTTGAACTCACCCCTACCTGATTGCAAACTTTAGATCAGTAGTCTTCACCTCCAGTGTTCGAGAGCTACCATCAGTGTTTCAGTGTTTCCCCACTGCAACGTTTCTGAACCAAACCAATGGCACATTAAATAATAATAATAATAATAGATACTTTATTAATCTCCGGAGGGAAATTCAAGTTTCCAGTACAATCACTGGATTTTAAACTATTCTTGTGTACAAAGTAAATAAATAGTTTGTATCAACACAATGCCTGCAACATTCATGTTTAAGTATAGTATATTAAATCTAGTTGCAAATTTAAAATTCTAACTTAAACAAAGGAAATATTGGATATATATATATATTTATTTATATATAACTCTCTGAGCCCTGTTTTATGAATGTTTGTAATGTCCTAAATGCTCTACCTATGGATTTTTCACTGACACAGGATGGGATCATTACAAAAACCTGGACCTGATTTCTTATAAAAAAGAAAAAAGAAAACTCATGACGAGTCACTTTTTGTTTCAAAAATACAAGTGTACCCAGTGTCACACACTGGTCGTTTTTTTCTCCGATGTCCAAATAATCTTTTTTGTCCAAACCCGTTGCTGCACACGCTGCAGTTGAAGGTTTAATTTGCCCTTAAAATGTGTATGAGAACAGTGTGTGCTACTGGACAAAACCATATAACACACTTTTACAGGGGTGTTCTGTATCAATATTTAATTTCAATTTAATCCTGAAATACAAATGAGAACATAAAAGTTCTTCACAGCTACATTTTCTTATTGTCTTTGAAAAAAATATTTTTTTAAGAACATTTGATTTCTTTAATTTTGCAAATTTTTTTTGGGCCCTAATCCAGTCATGGCTACTATCCTGAGTTTTCCCCTCCACACAGCATCCCTGAGTCCATGATAGCACCAGTTTTTTTTTTTTTTTTGGTTTTTTTTTAGCTGGCGTCAAAGGTTTTTGTAGTTAAAAAGGAAGATTCTAGCTCTGAATAGGTGCAGGAACCAGTTTTATCGAATGACCAAACAAATGCTAATGCCATGTAAAGCTTGAAGCCAAATTGCTGTGCTAATCTATTTATATGGTAATAGTAGATGAGTTTTAAGATAAAACTGTGGGAAATCCATGTTATATTTGTTATCACTTAGAGACAACATATGTAATTGGGAAAATCGCCAATTTAGAAATATAACATTAGTCTAAGGTAGTCTGAGCTCAGTTAGTTGTTTGTCCTGCTGCTAGCGAATATATGCTCTTTATATAGTAATAAAGTTTTTCAATATTTATTAACTATAATTTATTTTAAAAAGGGGAAGAGAATACAGTAGAGGTGGGTCAACACGTGCTCCAATTTAATGTGAGAAAGGGGGAAATTTATGGTGGAAAAAAAAACTTCCGTGAATGGGGTACAATGTGTCATTTTTTAGAGCTAATAATACACTACTGTTTGAGTGTGTTGCTTTAGTTCACCTAAACATTTGATTAATTTGCGTATTGATAAAATTGATTGATTAGTTTATTCAATTAACTTGAAATAATTCTAAAAATTATAAAACCAACTTAAATTAATTGCTTCTATTTGTAACAAGTGATTGTATTAAGTTCATCAAAGTTTATTTATTAAGTTAGTTTAACTTCTTTATCAGTTATTCAAATTACGTACTTACGTACCAGTTGTACAGATCACAAAGACTCATGGGAAATATTCAATAGCAATTTTTTTTCTTATTGAGCCAGATATCCATTATTACTTAGTCTGCTCTGCTCTACCGGCCCGGGAGCGCTCTACTCTGCTGGAATGCCTTTACTTTGCAAATGCAGTCTAAGTCCAGATGCTCTATTGTAGGAGGGGTCCCCCGGCACATTCCATCTAGAAAGTTACCGATATCATCTTATACGTACACGATGCAACAAAACGACACGTTCTCCGGGATACCAAAGGAGACAAGACAAGATGGAAGGCGATAAAGCAGCCTTTTACCTGCTGCTGGCTAATAATATTAATAATGAGTAATAAACTCACAGCAAAAATCAGGAGACGTCGTCGTCGGACAAAACGAGACGACATGGAGAGGCATCAATTATCATTACTGTGTACATTGCTGTGTAGTGACATCATTTTCTGCAAGCCAATCATTGGACACCAGCCTGCTGACCTCACGCTACCTGCATGGCACGCAGGCCTGGCCCAACAACAAAGTAGGTCCAAAAAGTGTACAAGTACAGTTTGACAAATCGTAACGGAAGGCCGGGTGGACTGGTGTAAGGCCGGGTAGACTGGGTCCGTGTGGAAAGACGCCTTTGCTGACTGACAAAATACATTTGAACTCATTTGAATGTGGTGTGCTGGAAAAAGTTAACTACAACATGCGGGCCCCAAAAGTCCAGTTGGTGATTCCTGTTTCAGGATGAATATAATATTTCATTGGGGAAAACTTCATTGTTTTTAATTGACTTTTCACAAAATCGATACGGGCACTTGTTTCTAACTGATTTCTTTAGGTTGATTCAACTAATTTACACTGTAGTTTTTGTACATGTTCTAATTGGGCATCTGAGATGGCTTTAAAAAAAGCTCAAATATTTGTAGTGTTGCCATAAGAATAAATTTATATAAACAGATATAAAAATGAGCATCTCTACAATTGGGTTGAATCTATTTTTCAATATTTTTGTAGCCAAATTCAAGACAAGGTGAAGGCTAATTGGGGACTACAACAATAGAAGTATATTTTTAGAGCTGTTGGGATAAACAAAGCCAAAACAAATGGAACAGGAATGAATCAAGATGTAAAAGGATGGGTATTAAATGAACAGAAGCATCATGACCGGACTCTGCTCCCTCTCATGCAGCCATGGAACAACAAACTCTCCATCCGTTTGTTAATTGTTTCGCCTTTGGCAACCAAGCGTCTCTTTCTCATTAATCCATTTATTAATTACAGGGAGGAAGTAATGTGTGTTTGCCTTTGCCTACATTTGTCCTAATTAGTCGTCTTCATAGATTTATTTATTTTGTGCAGGTACCATCCATCCATCCATCCATCCATCCATCCATCTTCTTTCCTAAATATGTTTCCTCAGTTTTTCACTCTCAAACCCTTCTATTTGAATGTTGTTTTAGAATATATCTTTTTTAGACATTAAATAATATTTAGTTTTTTTCTGATTTTTCCACTGTTTACTTTTTTGTAAAGTACTTTGTGTTGTATTTACAAAGGTATGAATAATATTGCAGAAATAAAGTCTGACAGCTATAATCCTTTGACACAGTATACATGTTATTTTGTTTTCTTTTATAACTGAAGAAGAATTAATATCTGCCCAGCTGAAGTCTCTTTTCAGCTGTTTTCACATTTCATATGAATGCTCCGGTGCACGAGCCTTTATGTTTCTGTCACATCTTGATAATCAGAACACCTTTCAATTTCAATTAATTTCACGTTCTCTTTCTTTTCTGCTTTGAAGCTATTTATTCAAAGTTTTCCATTCCTATTCTTCTCATTCATTTTCATAATTGTTAAATGGAAATTTGCATAAATACTACCCAGCTGGTTGCTTCCTGCTTCCTGCTTCCCTTTGTGCTCATTTCTGTTTGCTTTTCAGACTCTGTACTTGTGGATTAATCTTTCTCGCCATCTCTGTTTCATTGCCACCTTCCCTAACCACAATCACCCCATCTTCACTCTATTCCAATCTGCATTGTAAACATAAAACCCTTGGTAAAATGACCATCCACATTAAGTTAACGTAACTTAGGAAAATACATTTAAAATGTATATTTTCAACCTTTTTTTGCTTTTTGAATGTGTATAGTTAAGTTACTCTACTGACCACAGTGTTCTGTCGATGATGCAGCTGATCTGCTAGGTGACGTATCAGGGAAATACTTTCTTTAGAGTTGTTTACATTTCAGAAACCTGTGTGTTGATCCTCTGCGTAAATGTTTGATGGTCGGCTCTGCCCTGTTTGGTAAAGCATATGAAAAAGAAGGAAGAGAAAAAGAAACACAACGAAAGAGAAAGACGGATTGCTGCCTCTGCTTTGAATTAGTCTTTGCAATAAATGAAGGGAAATGTGCACAAGAACACACACACACAACACCAATGAGCTCCTCATGATGAGCTGAGGAATAAGGCATGTGAAACCCAATTCACACACAAGCACACACTCACATACTGATATCCACAGTTCAGTGAAGTGACAACACATTAGATAAAAGTCCTGTTTCTAGATAACCCAGATGTCTCAGATCTGGCACCACACTGTAAGTGTCTTGACAGCATGTGTGTGTAAGTGTGTGCGCTGGCATGTGTGAACTTCTTTTACAGTGTCAGAGATAATATCAATGACTACAGCCTGATATTTCAGGTTTGTGTGTATGTGTGTGTGTGAATGTAAATGCATTTGTGTACTGTTTGTGCCCTTCAGATGGTGGTATGTGCTGTGATGTGTGATTATACTTCTCTCTATGAGAGCATATGTCACATTAAAGGCCTTCTTGCATTATCTCTCCATGAGGATTAGAGAGCATAAGCTAAGCCTGAGGGCTCTGATTACCCATATCAAATGCTATCAAGGATCGCTGGACGCCAGCTCTGAGCTCTTTATTAAAGAACCACTCATATCCAGCAGAGCAATCTAGCAAAGGTAATAGGTTACAGATAACATTCTGACCCATCGGGGTGAAAATAGGATTATTTCGTTCCCTTGTGATTAAATAGATTAAATAGACTTAATTGTAACCGTTGATTGTAAGTAGATAGTTGTTTTAGTCAACAGTAGTTCTCTTTACCGTATTACCTTGAAAGCCCTTGCAATCCTAAACCCCGATAAATAATCAAACTTTATGTAGTATTCAAATATAGAGAAACCAGAGAGACTCTGCCTCTTTGAAATGCTCCTTTTATACCCAGTAATTTAGAATAATTTGTTAACAAATGAGCCTTCAGTTTTTTTTTATTTGTGCCACTTACTTTTCCAGTTCTTTGTTGCATCATTTCAACATTTTAATTAGGTGTGTTCATGTTTTCCATTATATAGAAATTTTTTTCAGTTTCAACATCTAAGATGTTGTTTATGTTCCACCAGGATTAAAATACGGGTTAAAAAAAAAAAGAAAAATCAACATGGGATTTTTTTGTGGTGTCCTGACTTTTCTATAAAATGTGAAGACTGGAGAGAAAGTTGCAACAAATAAAATCCATAAAGACAAAAGATAAAATATATCACATTAAAAGCTTACTTCAGTTCTTTTATTATTGAGTTGTTATTATGTATTAGCTGGTAAATGGATCCCTGTGAGGGCTCCTTCACCTCACATTGCCTTTGAGTCACACCGAGTACTTTTGGTGCCTGCAGCACAACAGTTATATAGGTTCAGGTTGCCTTTTAGAGCATATGCCTGCAGTTAGCCTCTTATTCTGGCCAGCACATGGTTAAAAACACACTAAAGAATAGTCATCGTCTGCTCTGAGAAACAGAGTTCGTGAGAAAGAAGTGATGTAAAAGCACCATATTAATATATTCTTTTATGGTGGAAGCTGTTCTGTGTTTGTGAAGCCATCATTTTCAGTCAGTGTTGCGAGAAATCCCGCCAGTGAATGTTTCTGTAAAATGCTAGCTAGCTAGCACAAAACATTTCTGAGCCTCCACGTAGCATAGCTTTTTAGGATCTTTTGAACTGTGAAATTCAGCTCGGTAAGTGATGTGTTTCCAGTCACTGACAAAGAACAAAAAGGCAGTTGTGTAAATGCATCTTGAAAGAGATAAACATTTCTCTGGACACCTGTTCCTTATATTTACTCTTCTCTTAGTGATGCATCTCTTGAATGTCTACACCCAGTATGAGTCTGTGCAATTACGTTGCCACATTCTGGAAATGTTTCAACATGAGATGAAGGGACAGTATTCTCTGACAGAAAACAGATTGTTTTGATGCCACAATTCCTGCAGACACATTTCAGATTTAGCTGAGTGGCCATTAATAGAGGCTTTAATGTTTCCCTCTATCTGTATTATGATTCTCTGGGGAGTTCAGGTCAAGTGATAAATGGACAGCCACCTGGGAATTTTCGGAGCCATTTTGGCTCCATTATTCTCTATAAAGGCCAGGTCAATGTGCCTCTCCCTCTCTGTTGTCGCCCCCCCACCACCACCACCACCACCCCCTTCGTCTCATTAAACAGAGCCCTGTGAATGGTACAGGGGAAACATCATTAACGGAGAGATGAAAGAGAGACTCCTCATGTCCTGAGAGGAATGCAGTGATGGGCCTCTTACAGTGATGCTCAAAAGAAAAAAACTAACCAGATCTTTTTGAGTTGTGTGTGTTGCAATATGAGAAGTGTGTGATATGAAAAGTGATTTGCCAGAAGTTATATGTGTAAAGCGGAGCTCCCTGTTTAATGCAAGTGTTCTCCTGCCTGATTGCAGGAGTAAATTCAGCAATGTCTCTCCAAACACATGCACACTCACATTTCATTTCATTTAACCTGCATGCCTCTCTCTATGAGCTTCAGTGCAGCTGTGATTCTTTCCATCACCAGCATGTCAGTGGTGAATTGTTTTTCCTCTTCAGCTCCTCTCGCTCTGCTGTGGCTGGAGATTGGAGTCCTGACCCAATGTCTTCAGACTGGTCTCTATCTCATGCTGACATCTGAGAACTAATAATGAAAGCATTTGAAATCTTCATCGCAGACCTCTTTCCTAACTTTGCTTCCAACATTTTCCCCCACTCTTTTTTGGGTTAATCCACATGCTCTGCGTCTCACCGTTTCCAAACATCTGACATGTGTCCAGCAGTTACCAGGACCAGGAGTTTGTGTGTAATGGTGTCTCTTGCTAAAATGTTGGCTATCAAAAAAGCCTGCCATGTGGTCTGCAAGAGATGGATTGTAGTATCAGTGCCAGATCATGCAGTACTCCACTACTGGACCCATTCACTCAGTGTCTGGGAGCTGTGCCCAGCCGCAGCCTTTCAGCTTTCACTTATATTCCTGCAGTTGTCTGTAAACAAACATGTAGGCTGTAAAGATTATGAACTAAGGATTTTGGAACACTGGATTTATCACTACAATACTTACAGTCTAACTATAGTAAATGAGAAGCTAAGTCTTGTGGAAATAAAAATCCATGGTAAACTAAATCCCATCTGGAATCAGCTGTAAACTCTGCATCTGTCCGCTCTGCAGAGATTCAATTCCTAACTCTTCTAATCAAGAGCTGTTTGTACAAAACTAAGCATCAAAAAGTACAAGTCTGTCACTCTGACAGCATTTAAAAATACATTTTTAAGTTTTCAAGCAATTATATTAACTGATCATTTCCTGCAAATCTTGCTGCTAAAATAGATTTACTGTGGGAAGCTAGAAACAAGTAGGCCCAGTGCTCATTGTGAAGCCTATTTGGGTATACGTATGGAAGATTTTCATTATAGTTGATGACATGCTGAATGAAAATGTCAGCATGAATAAAGAAGTGCCATGTCACATGGGAATTTCAGGGTGTACCATTTTCTATTTCATAATTATTTAAAATCACAGGTCTGTTGTGGAGCACCATCTACTGCAAAGGAGAATCAAAGTGATAAACACCCAAAAAGCCAGATATTTAAGACTTTTCTGTATCTATTCTAAAAAACATTTGTTTCCTGATGAAATTAAAGGTGCCTCTAAATAAAAAAACCCCAATGACTAGCTCCTCTGCTAGTTTTCATATAAATACTCCTCATAGCTTGAGGTAACTTCCTCACAGGACATGCTAACAGATGTAAAACTGTGTTTACCAGAAACAGACAGAATTCGGGATGAAACACATGGACCATCTGATGGAACTTTTCTGCTAGAAAAAAGAGGATTTTAAAGCAGAAATCTCCACCTTTACAATTCTTTGAGTTTCCTTGGGATTCAACCAGGGTAATACATTGATATAGTTTTATGAGCTTTTTATTTAACTTTTTATTTTATATTGATCAAAGTAACCAATGATCAGTTTTATAATAATGATAAAAACACTTCACCAGTCATGTTCTCTTGGCTACATTTCCAAACACCTTGGCGACAGATTGAGCCTCAAACAAGACGACTTCCCATGTTTTGCTTATGCAATGAGCCCCTCCACAACTTTAGCTGAAATGAAATTATCATCTGAATGATACCAAAATGTGATTTCTTGCCTGTGGCCACTCATGATGCTATTTAAAATTTTTTATCAACTTCAGGCTAGAAGAAAAGGTTTCTCGCTCTCTGTCGCCTTCCTGTTGTCCTACTTTTTAGGGGGTGAGCCAAAAAGGAAGGGAGGAAAATACTATATGAGAAAAGAGCAGGGTGAGGAAGAGCAAGAGGAGGAAAAGAAAAGAGAGGGAGAGTTTCTGGGAGCCTGTGATAATGAGGGCAGTTAATGCAGCGACAGGGTGTGAGAGGCAGAGATTAGCCTGCTAGCAGGGCGATACAGTCCGATTTTCTGCTCTGAATGGCTGTCACTGAAGGCTGGGGGGGCTGGGAGGGGCCGCCAAGTCGAGTGGAGAGGAGAAGAGCGACAGTTTTTAATTAAGAAAGTGTTTGGGTAAATATGCATTTCCAGGTCAACTTAATCCAGCATGCTGAAGGGATAAATGGGGAAAAAGTAGAAGTAACAGGAAAGCTAGGTTATGCTTCAGATTTTAAAAAAGATATAACATGTTCATAACCTCTTTCAAAATTGACCAAACTGGATTGTCTTTCCTCTTGAAGTTAGTTTTTTCACTGAGGAAACAATTGACAGCAACAGCTAGACGCATTCGCAAAAGGAATATTTTGTCTTTTGTGTGCTGTCTTTTAATAGAATCTCTCAAAATGTCAACTGAAAAATAAAATGTCCACAAAAAAAAAAAAAAAAAAAAAAAACACAGGAAAAATTAAAAAACAGTTGCTGGTTAGGTTCCAGTTAGTTGTTCACAACCACACCACACATTCAACAGACACTTCATTTTACTTCCACTTTGTTGGTTCCAACGTGGATCATATTTTCCTTCAGAACTACCTTAATTCTGATGAGATAGATTCAACAGTGTTGGGAAGATTCCTCAGAGGTTTTTCTCCATTTGACATGATAACATCAAAGTTACAAACTGCCCAGGGTGTAACCTGCCTTCTGGGATAGCATCCAGCTCGCCACAACCTTGAAGTTAGCTTTTATTGCTTCCACCACCCTGCTGTAATGCGTTTCATGTTTCATGTAGCACATTTTGGATTGTCTTATGCATAAAATGTGCTATATAAAAGTTAAGGTCCTAGAGAAACACAGGCTCAAAGAAGGAATAGTAACATATATGAGATGATAATGTCTGAAAATATGCTGGGAACAGACCTTAACCAGGTCTGAAATGGGCCGTAAGATCCAGGCTGCTCCCGAAACAAAAGCTTAAACAAATGCCATGCCATGCTCAAAGCAATTGAAATACCCTTTCTTATTTATTCTGATGCTTTTCTTCATCATGTCTACATGATGCACTAAGTTGCTGCCAGGCGATTAGTTCATTAGATATTTGTGTGGCCACTGAGGGTTGATTATTTAATAGAAGCAAGTGGATACACAACTCTCACCTTGTAACGTTTTCTTTCCTTTACATCAAACCTGATGACCTTCATCACTGTTGGAGGGCATGCTCGTCCTGCTCATAAATTCCTCAGCATCCTTCTCTTCATCCCTTTATCCCCTGCTCAATTTTCCTCTGCTCATCTCCGCTTATTGTCCCAGGCCTATGCCTAAATGCAGCTCTTTCATCTTTGTTTTTATCTGTCAGATCAGCGAGGGAGTAGTCCCACTCCACACAACTCCTCAAAATATAAAGTTAAAAAGTCTCCCAAATCCAAGCAGATCAATGGATAAGGGTTGGCAGGCCTAGCTAATGGAATGCAGCTTGTGCCCTAGATTAGGATGTTTTCTTTATTCCTTGGCTGTGCTCAAACCACCACGATACTGGTGGAGATGTTTGGTTGTTGTGTGAAAGGAGTGGGAAAGCCGCAAGTTTCCTGCTCACTTAGACAGACAGGCAGATCGACTAACAAACATAGATTGAGAGCTTTGCAAGTAAAGAATGTCAGTAGGCTTTTATTGCAGCTGGATAGTAAGTCTTACAATAATTAGTGTTATATATCGCTATTAGACACCTAAATCCATAAAATACACATTCAGTCCAAAGTCAAAAAAGTAAAACTTAACTAAATGTCCCTCATGAGTTGCTACTGCTTCTTTATCAAATCAGTGTCAGGAACATACAGTTT
>JBAMHX010000006.1:17385160-17397713 GCA_037177515.1 Pseudomugil tenellus | reverse complement strand
CAGTTCTGAAGGCAAAAGGGGGTCCAACCCGTTACTAGCATGGTGTACCTAATAAAGTGGCCGGTGAGTGTATATAAAAAAAACAGACCAAAATTTGCTCCTATCTTTACAGTGAATATAGTGACTGCTTCCACCAGTGTCTCAGCTGTGGACATGTGCGTCTGAAGATTGGTTCACTGTACATTCAAGCTCTGACTCAGCATGGAGTGGGCGGAAAAGGGAAAAACTGAGTTATTTTAAAAGAATTACATTCACAATACTGGAAAAAACATAAATTAGTTCAACCCACAAGCTGCAGTTATCAATTTTATTTGTCAAATTAAAGTTTTTAAAAGTAGTTTCCAACATAATGAATACAGTCTCTGGGGATTTTTGAATGCCTGATGAAATCAGAGCTCATGGTTTATGTGCAGAGAATTACCTTTGCTTGTCTTGTCTTCCCTTTCAGTGTAGTAAATTCTAATTTGTACTCAGGAGTACACAGATTTCATACATCTGGTTGTCTTACTCCCCACCAGATGAGCCCATTAAATGACGGTACACAGAATTCCTTAAGGCACTAACCAATAAATGAATGATGAACTTCCTACTCCTCCTAGGCTACAGAGGAGAAAAGTGGTGACACCAATCCTTCAATCACCTATTAGAGGTGCCTCCCTTGTGGCTTTACTTCCTTAACATATAAGGAAGGGAAGCTATAAAACACTGTCGCTCAAAGCCACAGAACTATGGCATCCTCACTTCTCTGAATATTCACTTTCTGACATATTTTGTTTTAACGTGTCACAAAGAGAAAGATACAGGTAAACACAAAAAGGTTTTTTACCATTTACTAGCTTTAGCAGCTTGCGTATTTCACTCTAAACTGACCCTAAGTTCCAAGAGAAAGAGTGAGATTGAATTGATGCTGAGTAAATCAAAGTGATTGAGTTATCCAGTTTTTCTCTCCTCATTCTCTTTTATCGCTAATCAAATTCAGGGCCAATTTTGATGACAGAGAAGACCCCAAAGGGGAAATGGATGAATACAGACTGCACTGCAAACTGGGGAAGGCAGAGATCATTGATAAAGGGGAGGAAGAAAGTGTCTCTGCCTCTCTATTGTCATGGTAACAACACAGATGCAACATCTTTCAAGTAACATCACAAAGCCTGCTAGTCATCTAAGAGTAATATTTTATTCTAACCTTTAGTTTTGATGCTCAGATCAAATGATGGGATTATTTCTTTTCACTGCTGCCTTCTAACCTGTGTTAGATTCCTGATTTATTACTCAAATGACCTAAAATATACTCGCCGCTCATTTCGCCAGGCTCTTCTATATAGTCAATCCCAGGTTGGACCCTGAACAGTTTCAAAACAGCTTTAATTCTTGGTGTCATAGATTTTAAAATATCATAAGCATTCCTCATATTGTGCTCCATTCTGACATGTTAGCATCACACAAACATCTATGACGCGAATCTAATCTTCCTCCACACCACAATCCAGCTCCATTCGATTGAGATCTAGTGACTAGAGAACTTTTTGAACTATTAGTGAACTATTTGTGATGGTGAAGAAAGCATTTGGAGAACATTTGATCTTTGTGACATCGTGCATTTTCATGCTGGAAGAACCCATCAAAAGATGCTTCACTGTGGTCATAAAGAGATGGACATGGTCAGCAACAATACTCAGGCAAGCTGCAGCTCCTGCACCTTCACACCACCAGCAGACTAAACTGTTGAGACAAGTCAAGTGGATCCATGTTACATCAGACCCTACAACCATAATGTTGCTGGCTATTTAAGTTATCTGAGTCTAGAAAACTGGTGCGTTGGATATTTTTTCTTTTTCAAACCATTCTCTGTAAACAATAGAAATGATTGTGTGTGAAAATCAGTAGTTTCTAAAGTATTCAAACCAGCAACATGTCCTGTTCAAAGTCCTTTAAATACCTTTTTGTCCTCATTCTGATGCTCTGAACTTCAGCAAGTCATTATTTTCCATGCCAACATGTCTTAATGTATCTATTATTGGTAGATTTATGTTCCCTGAGAGCTGTACCTAATAAAGTGACATCTCAGACACATCTGTTTCCTTGTAGCCTGTGATCCCCAGTTGAAGCCCTGCTTGCTAGTCCCATATCACAGTTTATGATCAGACTTTTTACATTATAGCTCCCACCTTTTTTAACTCGCAAGCCTTTAATGTGTCTTTAAGACTTTCCTGTACAGACCTTTGGTAATATTTCATTTATCTATTGCAAAATGTTAATTCATTTCATATTCATGTTTAAATGATTAAAAAGCCAAAGCTTGCTTCCGTATGATATATGTATCCTGCTCTACCAACTAAATCATTGTCTTGTATACATTTTTGCTTACGTTGCTCACACTGCATACTTTTGTCAGTCCATCCCTGTCTCCATCTCTACTATTACCATCTGTTCAAACCCTCCTGAAAATGGTCTTTACACCAGATTTACTGAAGCAATACAGCAGCTGCAGCAAGCGGATCCTATTTGCACCTTATCAGTCTGGTGATGAAAGATTCAGCAGTGAGCAGCCACAGGATGGTCTCTACATCAGGTTTGCACAGACCTCAGGGACCCATCATGCTTCGGTTATCGCTGGTCTGACAACAGGATTTCATCTCCTTAGGTATAACAGAAGAAGACAGGACAGTCCGCTTCTCTTGCTGCTCAGGGAGCTAAGACCTCAGTCACCCATATCAACAAGGATGGATGACTGCGGAATTACTCCTCCACCCATAAAGAGGAAGAAATTGAAAAGAGAGAAGAGACTAGCGAGTCTAAATTTAAAAGACATTTAAATTTTTTTCGACATTAAAAAAAGTTCAATTATGATGATTTTCAGAGTTTTCTTTTATTTGCCATTATCAGTAGGAGTAAAATAATTCGATACTAAACTAAACTAATCAAAGAGTGGAAAAATCTCAGTTAGCTTCAGAATCATCACGATGCCTTTCTCTGTAAGAAAGAAAAAACTCTGGTTGCTTTTTAGGAGCTTCACTTTTCCGGCCAAACTCATCCTGACGGCTGCAAACATTAATTCTTAATGGCATTCAATTCCGACAACAAAAGCACTGAATCATGAAGTTGTTTTTCCTCGTCTGTCAGCAGAAGAATAGTTGATGGACTTGCAAAGTTAAGAGTGGCGAGTGAGAAACGATGCATTCATCACCGATGCTTGGAATACATCACTGAAGGCTTGAAAGTATACAAGTTTGCGTAATGGGTGAATGAGCAAATGAAAACATCATTTTTGTCTTTCCCTACTCACCAGACATCGTCTTCTGCTTTGTATCTATTTCTGTTGTCCATTTATTTCTATTCCTTCCTGTGTCCCTTTGCCTACTTTTTTTTAGTTTTTTTTAACTGGTTAGAGCTCACGCAGTTTACCAAAAATAGGTTGCAATTACACTGAGATTTAGGATTTGAGACACAGGAAGGGAAATAAATTTGTCAAAATCTAAAAGCCATCATAACCTTTGTGGAAAAATGTAGGAATTTCTTTTCTCCACCAAAACTGCTCAAAAATGAAACAGGGATTTTGTGGACACCTGATATATTTAAGGGAAACAAAACTTACTCACAGTAGTATTTTAGAATCAGTAAAAGACACAATATTTATGAAAAGAGTACAGAAATTAAGCACACTACAAAAACTGGCTTTAAAAAAACAAGAAAAAAACCTACAAATTAGGTTATTTTCCCCCGAAATAAGATAAAATATCTTGTTCTGTTGGCAGATAATTGACCTTATTTCAAGTAACATAAACCCGTCAAGAATTCCTAAAACAAGTTGAAAATCTTAAAAAACCTACTAAGTAAGAATAATTATC
This sequence comes from Pseudomugil tenellus, assembly GCA_037177515.1. Classification (NCBI taxonomy): domain Eukaryota; kingdom Metazoa; phylum Chordata; class Actinopteri; order Atheriniformes; family Pseudomugilidae; genus Pseudomugil; species Pseudomugil tenellus. The sequence continues at coordinate 17,393,865 of JBAMHX010000006.1, read as the reverse complement.
TTACCTTTAAAAATATGTGCATATGTGTTCTTGATTTATGAGGATTTTAGTTTATACAGTGCAAATCAAATTTTATGAAAAGGGCATGGATGTTTTAAGGCTGTGATACTGTATCGGGATCAAACGGGGGAAAAAATAGAGGAAAATTTAAAGTAGAGTGTTTAAAGATGGAGCTGAAAAAAACTGACATTGCTGTTTGTTTTAACCATACATCTGAATTCTGAATATTCATGCGTTGCCGTATTAAAAAGCAAAGAAAATACATTTTTTTGTGTGTTGTGTTAGAAGTGCTGACCCTTTCTGATCTAGTACTAACTGCAGTGAGAGAAGGCAAGCCTGGCTAAAGTGCATCCAAAGGGAGCTGAGGGCTGGGTGTGCAGCGCTGACATTTGGAAAGAACTGTACACTGGCTCTCTCGTCAGGACGCCTCAGTAACGACTAGATAAATGCCCCCCCCACCCCCCCTCTCTTTCCAACTACTTCCAGATTGCTTATTTTGCAGGGCAGATAGACGAAGCCTAATTTTAAAACACATTGCGTTTCTCTTTTTGTTTCAGATATATGCATCGTGATCTTGTACTGCGCTTGTCACACTTATGTACAAACCCAATTTCAAACCAGTTGGAACATTATGTAAAATGTTGTAGAACACAACACATCCACTGTTGAAAGAGAGATGTTTGATCACTTCCTGTAATATATGAGCACATTTGATATCTGATAGCTTTGGGTATGTAACAGTTAGTACTTGAGTATATAAGGAGCTTTTCAGAGACACAGAGCCTCTTGGATGGAACCTTAAATGTTTAATGAAATTGTAAAATGTTGCTGTTTCCATATCGGACATGTTGTTTACGGTCTGTTGGGAAGAAAATATGGGTTTATGACATTTTCTTTCACTCACATGCTACATTGCATCTGTAGTGTCTGGTCCTCAGTATTCCATAAGCCGATTACATAGCAGCTGTCCCTGCATGTTTCCCATATTATTTCTGTTAAGTGATTCTTTGACCTCTAGGGTTGATACATTTTATGTAGGTGGATGCGAGTGGTCCAGACATGGACTTAGGAATATCTTTGTCTAGCTTTTATAAAAGACTGAACACAGAGTTTTAGTGGGATTTTCCACATTGGCTCACGACATTCTGCACATTCTGATTACACATTTCTAATGCCTATTTTTTTTAATTAACCTTTTTATTCATCAAGTCCAATTTATTCAAATGAAATTTTAAAATGACATAAAAAAGCAGGTAATACAATGCATGAAAGCATTCAAAAACATTGTAAAACAACATTGTTCATATCACCGAGTCATACAGGATCAGTCCACAACATTTTTGTTTACTACAAGTATACAGACAGAGCAGTAGACAAGTTGGGGCACCAATAAGATAAAAGAAACTGGGTTTTCTTTTGCTTTCTCAGGTGATCATTAAAAGCACGACTAATATGTTACAGACAGCCCTGCTCCTGGACTCTAAGAGTTTATTGATTGGGAAAACCCAGCAACTATTTTCCTCTTACAGGATACAAGATCAGTGTGAGCCCCAAGTACAGTGATGTAAAGGCAGTAAAGATAATTGAGGGCACATTGTTAACAAAATGATTATTTTTTCATGAACTCACTGAGATTTGGTACCACAAGAAGGTTTTAAAAGGCTGATATAAAAAGAAACAAATAAAGACTCTAAAATGTAGATTGTCTCGAGTATCTAAGTCAACCTGAAGGATAGCATCTGCCAATACACTTGACTGAAAAGTATGACTTTGTCTGGGGACACTTAGGATTGTAAATCACAGTCAATAGTACTGCTGATTATCTTGTTTGCATTTACAATCTAGTTTTAATCCAATGATACAACAAAGAATTCTCCAAGTGTATCTAATTCAGAGCATACTTGCACTTTTATTCATTCTGCCATTGTACAACTGACAGGAAATGTACTGGACTTTGTAAATTTAAGATGGTCAAATGAACAAAGCCACACAAAAAATTGAAACTTGCACAACTGAGCAGTATTGGGTTATTTCCTGGATGTGCTAAGCACTTTAGATTAAAAAGAAAAAGTCAAGACCAGCGTCAGGTAAGAGTCGCTAGTCTTTGACTTTGAAGTGGTCATCAGAAGCGTTAAAGACTGTACTCTGAATCAGGTCTCTCAGGGAGCAATTAAAGCAGTGCTGTGTGCTGCCCTCTACCAACATCATCTGTCGCTGTTACTTCTGAATGCTTATACATGAATGGGGTCTACAAATCAGACTTTTTTGAAAGTGCACTTTCATAAGACACCCCCAGTTCCAGTTACTATCCAAAGTTAGCCACCCACTATGAAACTTTTAAGATAAAACCTGCCTCTACCCACATTCAGCTCATGGCCTGCCTTTCCTCTACTCGCAGGGGCAATTAATTAGTGATGCGAATGGGAAGGAATAATCGATATGCTGTCAGGCTCCCAACAGCCGAGGAGAAAGACCCTGCAAAACCCACCAGGACCCGATCTCATTACATGTCGCGGCCCACTCTCCCCTTTGCAAGGCAGCTGCATTTATCAAAGTGGTGTCTTTCTCTTCTGCAACTGTTCTCCATCCTTCCCTGAATGTTTGGCTCTTTGTCCTCTGACAAGATGAAGGAGACTAGATTGCAGGAGTGACACCCATTTTAAAGCAAGAAAATATGGGGAAGGGGGAGTTAGGAGTTATGAATAATGGAATGAAAAACTCACACTGTGGAGGACTTACCCTCTAAAGTGGAATTGTAGAGCTAATCAAACATGTCATTGTATGCAAAGGTGTCTACAACACTTCCACACTATGACTAAGGCTACAGGTTACCGACAGCTAGTTAGGAATGAAAGCAAAATACTGCATTTAAGTGGGTGGATGCTTGGGGAGGAGTGTAGAGGACAAAAGCATCCTACTCTTTCTGAGAGTTTTATCTGAATCACCATCTGCCTTTATATGACACCAGCATCTCTCACCTAATCTTCAGTCTGACAGCTCTCATCCGCGATGTTCTCCTCACCATCCCAGACTCATGTCGCTAGTCAGAACAGATTAATCTGTTTAAAATTACACTGTTGCTCCCTTAAGCACCCTGATAGATAACATGTGGCCATTAAGAAATCTACTACTTTCTTGGTGGACCCCCGTTCCCATATTCCAATGAATAAAAGTATGCCGAAGTATGTTTCGACCTTCCAGATACATTAACAATGATGATTAACTAGTACTGTTTTAAAAGGTAATACTGCTTCAGAAAAAAACTTAAAAATAACATTTTCATTACTCAAACAATGGCCAAATCTCTAAGATGAATACACGGGTCGCATTTTAATCAAAAGAAGACAGAAAAGAGAGATTATTGTCCCTCCGTCTACTCTAACAGAATGGCTAGATGATAGTTCAGGGCTCCGGTGGTTTAGCTCCATTCACAGTGAATGGAATTCAGAATGTGAAAAATGTGGATTTGTTTTAGGTCCATCGTTGCTGCTGTCTCCCAGCTTCCTTTTTTGGTACCTCAAAACTTTTAAAACTTCATTTTATTTGTTAATTACCATGTCAATGTGGGAGTCTGCTCCAGTTTCTCTGCTGCTGCCTGCAATTGTTTGATATTTACTTTGGCAAGCTGCCAAGAAGTCTGTGCTTCTGGTAGGGATTCAATGTAAACAGGAGTCTGCTGCAGAGTATTTATGGTTTTATAGTCTATTTCTTCCTTCCACTTGTTCTTTCACTGTGGCAATACTTTTCTCTACTTGGTTCTCATGCTGTCCGCCTTCACAAAGTTACACAACAACACATTAGACTTTTAAGTCCCTATGGTCATGAAAATACGGTACGAAATAAAAGATGCCTCATGAACTAACCCTGCACTAATAATCAGAGTAATTACGAGGCTCTTCATGCTGCACTGCTGCAGGTGGAAGCAGGTGTCTGATCAGCTGCATCGTGGTATCTAGTTAGCTTTCGCTTCTAATTTGCTAGCCCAGATATAATTCTTAATTTTGATGCAGTTCTGATAGTTTACGATCAAAGAAATAATAAGAGCAGACGAAGATCCTCTTAGGAGGATCTTTGTCCTGCAGTGCTGTGAGTTATTGTTTTGAAATCACCTCAACTCTCTCAGCAATACAATCTCTCTGCAACTTTATGGTTGTAACATCCTCCATTTATAAAATCATGAAGTTCTTCAAGTTTTGTATGTATCCAACAACAGCACAGGTCATCCCAGATGACATTTCTGTGAATATATCGAATCAAATCGCCCTTCTACCAGCCGACTTCCGGGTAGAAAAGCTGTCATGGTAACCTCCAGTGTTTTGTTTGGAAAGTGGTGAATAACCAGAAAAAATGTGTTGGTTTAATATGATAAAAGGATTTGTACTTATATAGCTCTTTTCCAGTCATGTTGACCACTCAAAGAACTTTATACTACATAGTACAGATTAACCCATTCACACACAGACACACTCACTGCCCGATTGGTACATTGGGGGGAAACTTAGGGTTCAGTGTCTTGCCCAAAGACAATTCGACATGGAGTCAGGGGAAGCCTGGAATCGATCTCCAGACTTTCCGGTTCTTCCTCCTGAGCTACAGCCGCCCAATAACTTGGATAACTTGGAAGTAGAGAAGAAAAGGTGATTGTGAAGCTTTTTAAGTCAGAAGTGAGATGTGTTGGGCACAAAAATTCCCTCTGAAGAGGCACTATGCTGATGCTGCTTTACTCCTGTCTCTTTTGCCATTTGTCACATGCTGGAGTAGAAGCAAGGGTGGGGCCAAGGGGAGGAAATATAGCCATGTCTCTCTTGCTGTACCCCACCCCTCCTCACACTCCCTCTGCCCCTGCTCAAAGTAGACAGTTGTGGTAAAATATGGCCCCCTAACGGGTAATCAGAGGCAGCTCTTATTTAATGCTATGAGTCAGGGCCGAACAGCTGGTGATGGAGGTACCCAGGGGAGGCACCGCCATGCACTGCGCACCAGCCCATAACTGCAGATGAGACACTTCCCACAGAGCAGTTAGCACAACAGCATGCCAGCTGTAAATGTAATGACTGCAACACAAGAATGGCAGTAAATACAGAAACCTTAAAAAAGTGAAAGAAATAAGATTGTGCAAGAGCTAGTTTTAAATGTGCATCTAAACAGCGACAACTTATTTCAGCCTTCTGTCAGGTCATTTAGTAATTTTACAAGCACTTTGTGGAAAGATCAGCTGATATTTGCTCCTCTCTTTCCTCTATTTGCTGCTCTGTGTATCCAGGCTTTTATTATTTAGACTGAAATCAAAGATTCCACATTTAGATATCATAATGAAAGGTTTTACTTATGAGCCTGCAAGAACTTTTTGGCAATCTTTACAAACTATTCTTCACATTTTCATCGACCAACACCATTCAACTACAAGAACAGAATAAGAGAAGATCTCTCGATGTGGTTTACCTCAGAAGGTTTGTTTACCCCTCTGGTTGCAGGATCTGCCTGCACTGGTGACACTTTGGCAAATACTGGAAACGACAGAGCATGTCTGAAGAAAGCAGCAGAAGGTACTTAAATCAGGCTGAAATAAAGGATAGTTCTTTTCACATTGGATATGTTTGTGTGAAAGATTTTTTAGTTGCCAACTAAACGGCATCTTTAAAACTCAACGTATTTACGTTTAGACAAAGGAGGTTGGCAAAATGCACAAAATAAGGAACATTTTCACTGATACACAAATTACACCACCTATCCACCTTACGACCTAAATGCACAATTTCAAATAAATAAAATCCCGAATTTCCTCAGAACTAAGGAACTAAACACATTTCTGTTGCTTACTCACTTTCTGCTGAACCAAATCTAAACTTCCAGAAATTTTCCATTTCTCAGTGGTAATTGGCAGCTCTTCTGTTTACCATGCAGGTCAATATTTTGGGTATTGTTCTCAGTTGTTGCCCTGCCCGTCCGACTTAAATAAAGTCACTAGGTTTACATATTGTAATCTAAACAACGTTAACAGTTTCTCCACCTTCCCTACCTCTGCTATATGTCTTTATAGTCTACTGCCTTCTTGTATTGATTATTAATATTCTCTCTTATTTTGTTTCCTTACACAAATCCCTCCAGAAACTTCAATTAGTTAAGAACTTTTCTGATCAGAAAATCATCAAAATCTCCTTAATTAACTTCATCAACCAAAGTTTCATCTCCTGGTAATTTTTTGGATCTATTACAAAATCCGTCTGTACACATTTAAGCTCCTCTCCCTCTCAGGCCAATAACTGCACTTCATATTTTGACTGACGTTTTCTATATAAAAAGATTTTGCAATGTTTTTAGCTTATTGTACATTAATATAATGCTAAATAGTGGCGCGGCGGTTGGCACTGTATCCTCAAAATTCAAACATTTTAAGTGACAAGAACGACAAGCTTTCTTTAGCTTTACAGTGGGTGCAAAAAGTCTGTTTTCCAAGGTCTTGCAAGGACATACCTTTTCTCATCATAGATAGACGGGAGATTTATCTGCCAATATCCTTAACTGCCTGAATCTAACACCCTAGGCCCTGATGGCAGAAATGTCATGAAGATTGGCAAAAATTACACCCTGAACTCGAATGATCATTTTTACTTTGCTACAGCTAAGATCCTATATAAGAAATTTCCTGAAGAACATCCTGATTAATCATGGAAAATGGATATTTTTCACTGACAAAATGTAAAAATGCTTTTTTTCTCTTTTTCAATTCCCATTGTTGGAGAAAAAGCCAAATAATATTATTAAGATTATGTGAAATAAGCTTTTATGAATAATAAAAGGGAATCACACTTTAAACTTATTACTGCATAGCTGATGGGAAAAGGAGAGAAAGTTGGGCAAACATTTCTGTACTTTGTTGAGTAGTATATAGAGTATTAAATATATAAATCAAGTAATTAGACTAATTTTGGTTATATGAAACAGCAAGGAAAGCTGGTAAAAAAGAGAATAAAAATGTCATAAATTTTTCATTGGTTTGTTTTTCATAAAATATTTAATTTTCGGAGTGTATGGCAAATGAATCAAACCTCTAGGGACACTTGAATGCCATTTTTTTCTTCTCAATCATTCGATGGTGAAAACAATTTAATATTTAATAATTTTAAATGCTATTTCTTAACAGTAAGGTGGAGTTTGATAACATCTCCATCTGTAACAGTTTTGATTTTGTTTTGACTTTTATCTAAAAATTAGAAATGACTTTATATCAACAGTTTACTTGTAAAGCTTCTCTGAAGGGCAGATGGAGATGAATACTAATAATCCTGATAGCAGGAAACTTGTGAAAACATTTAAACATAATTAATATGTGAACTATTTTGTCAACAAATGCCTTTTTGGGGAAAAATATGTGACAGAAATGAAAAAGCTGCTATTTAGCCACAATCTAAGCCTTAACTAATGTATTCTTGACAAAATCCATTGCAACCAACTTGATGATTTGACTAAAAAGCTGATATTAAATGTTAGCTTGTCTTTATTCTACTGAAGACTGGAAGCTAGGTTTTGTACAAGGTTCAGTAGCTGGGCAGGTCTTCAAGGAATAGTTCGAAGAAAAGTAAAGCTGACTGAATCACAAAAACACTTTGTTTCAAGACAAACCAATTTGCATCCATAGCAGGCTTTTTTCAACATTGAGTATAACCAATGTCACTCAAGAAGCTGCCTTCTGACTACCTAAAACAGTTTCTAAGCTAAGGGTTACAAAGAGCTATGAGATGCTAACAGGTTTATGGGATCAGAGTGAGTGAAAGGTGAGCTCACCAACTTCTTGAAATGTTTCAGCATTCATCCAAGAAGCTTAATTACTTTTCCAGACTCTGGAATTTATGCTGCCTTCATGTGCTACGGGAATGATATTTTCCACTTGTAAATAGGAAATTACGAGTTGTTCTGTTCAATTGCAGTTGTGGTTGTACTATATTAAAAAATGGCAGACACAAGCTTATTAATAAGCTGCTACATGTGTAAAACAGTCCTGGACTTACTGCTAGCTGTAGCTAGAATATGCTTTGCTATGCTATAAAAAATAATAATAGTATTTTTATTTGACATGTAGGGGAAATGCATAAGTTGTTTATGCTACATAATAAAACAGTGAGCTAACATGAGTAAAAACATTTATTAGCATGTACCTTGTTCACCATCCACAATTTCTTCGCTGCTCTCCAGGGTCTTGAAAGGTCAAATCCGACTTCTTCTCGGCAACTTGGGTATCAGTTCTCCAGTCGAAAGAAAAACAAAAAGGGGCGTTCATGTGCAAATTTGACCTCGGCACATAACACATGAGGGTAGCATTAGTGCTATTTAACTTCTCTTGGGGATTAAACACAGATAAACTCTCCACTCATTGCTAAAACTGAGGATGTTCATGAAAGCACAGAAAATTCTCTGACTTAAAGGACTCAGAGCCTTATTCAGACGTTTGGGCACTAAAGCATTAATCTGTCAGGTTTGATTGCCAACAAACCATTCCCATGACATTTTCCACACATATTTCCAACAAGAAATATGTGCGGAAAGGCCAAACGACTGCATCCTACGAACCTCCGATATATTACTGTAGATTTTAGATGAGCTAATCAACAGCAAACGGTCCTGGGTACTTTTGCCTGTCCGTCCTGGGAGAGGATCTCTCCTTCACCTGGGGCTCCATGAGGTTTCTTCTTTTTTTCCCTACAACC
>JBAMHX010000006.1:17352339-17365619 GCA_037177515.1 Pseudomugil tenellus | reverse complement strand
GAAACTGATGGGAGTCATTTTTGACCCATGTTGTGCATTTAAAGGGGTGTGCATATGTTGTGCATCAAAGGGTTAACTTCAGCCGTTAGTCGCTTTCGTGAGCTTTACTCTTAACCTTTAACTGTGAATGAGCCTGTCCATGCCCACTTCATGTGCCTCTTGGGGAGGGAATGCGTCTTTTGCTGCTGCCTGCTTAGTGATTTTCGAGGGTAGGCTCAGTCATTTTACTGAAGATCTGCTTCTGTGTTGGGCTGTATTTTCTGTTGCATTACCCAGTTTCAGCAAAGCTTTAACTATCAGACACATATCCTTCATTTTGACTCTAAAATATTTAAGGAGTTTGTGGTCCAATCAAAGCCTTTAAGGTATCTACATCTTGACGCTGCAAAACAAGAACCACTCATCAAGCCTCTGCCACTGTGCTTCATAGTTGATATGAGGTATTTATTCTAATGTGGTGTGTTAGTTTTGACCAAAATGGACATTATGTTGTTTGGTCTGATGTAACCATTGCACATCTATAGTGTGCATGCAGTGATCTCTTTAGAGAGCAGAGTTTCTGGGAAATTATCCAGTCTGTTTTAAATGTTTAAATAGACTGTCAAGAACTGTGATATTTAACATGCTTATTAGGATCTTATTAAGACATCATCTGAGTTGTGTCTTTTGGATTTTTCTCTGAGCACATCGGCCTGACCTTGTGCTGCACTTGATGCAGTGTCCTCATCTGGAAAGATTTCCAGCTGTGTTCATGTTTCTCCAATATACAGATTGGTGAGCAGCAACCATTGATTATTTTCGTGTTTTCTCTCTGGCATATTGTTTGAAAACACTAAAAAAATGCCAAGTTGTTTTTATAGAGCATGCTACCACTTACTGATGAATTTTTGTTTTATAATGAACATTTTATCAGCAGCACCTGTCTGCATTTATTCTTTTTTAAATAAAAAAACATAATGCATGCAATCATATGATATGATGTTTGAGTTATTCACTGTTTACTTAATTGTTAGAGTTGGTTTTATTCAAATGATTTGTAATTATGTGAGGATGCATAAATAAAGTTTCAATGTCTATACCTTTCTCTTTCACACAGAAGTTTTAATAAAGAAAAAATATAATTATAAACATTTTGTTATTTGCCAACAGATTATATTCATATACGTGTTTAGACTGATTTTCTACACCCCTCTACTCAGAAACACACTCAAAAGTACACAAACACATCCACAGCTGAAATTACAGTTGAACATTTTCATGTTAACCTTTCTAATAACATGCCAATCAAGCAGGGGCAGCAAACAGAAATGTGTAAATATTTCAGTTTGAGGCTCTGCCATGGAGGTGTACTGATTAATTATTCACCATGCTTGGAGGAAATGCATTACTAGGCGGACCCCACCCTACCATCATCACAAAAAGAGATGGAAAAGAACAAACAAACACTGATTATAACAGCTAGCAGAGGGTCGAACAAGACAAAAGAAAGCAATGAGGTAGGTGCTTGAAGAAAAATCTAAATGAAAGAAAGATGAGAAAAGGGAAATATGGCCATGCCATGCCTACAGGTCAGATGTGTCATATGAGGAAATAATAACACAAGTGTAGGACAACATCCTTATTGCCCATACAGAGTCATTAAGCTTGAATGTTCTGAAAAGGTCAGACTGTTTTATTGCTGCTTGGTTTATGATAACACAGGTGTGTGCCTGTGTGTGCCTGTGTGTGTGTGTGTGTGTGCGCTTTCACCGGTGGGGGTAAAAATGTTCGAGCAACTGTGCATGTGTCTTGATAATGTGTAATATTCACAGGCTCAATTAGTGTTAACATCATCCTAATTACACTGGAGTGGCCTTCAGTGTGAAAGTAAACAGTGGCTAAAGCTGGATTTAGCTGTTCTATCTTTAACAATGACCGGATGAAATGGTAAACAATTTCGCATAAAGCAGGCACACACAAACAACTAAGACATGTAAAAAATGTTAAGTTTCCTAGACTGGATAAAATGTGACTCTGATTGACTTCTTTTCTCCAGCTTGATAAACACGATGGCCTCTAAAAACACCACTTGTCAGCCATAGGGTGTCAGCACCTTGTGAAATCACTTTGTCCAGGCAAACATAAACCTCCACTTCAGTAAATCACACACCAACATCAAGGAGACACTTGCAGAGAACTTGATTAGTAGTTGCAGCAACATTCTGTAGTCTCATAATGAAATGAGCTAATGGAGTCACAAAGCCCCTTTAACTTGTTCCTAAAGATGTAGGAGTAGCTGAGAACAAAGCAAATTGTGTAAAATTGATGGATGGTGGAATGTCTGGGAAAGGGTGTGATAAGAGGATCTGACTGAAAACAGAGAGGGTAAGAAAGAGAGAAGAGAATAAGCAGGGATTAGCGGAAAGTTTCTTCTAAAGAGCAACAGAGCGGATTCAGTTTCATTCCCCAGGACGATATTCCAAAGACTCCAGGAAAACCCACATCAAAGACTGATGCAGATGAAGAAGATGACAAGATGAAAGTATAATGTAGTCTGTAGTAGATGTGCGTGATACATGCATTAAACAGTGGGCGCTAGTGTGCTGAATGTCTTCTGACATAAACATGGGAGAAGCTGGTGCAGGTCAGTCCACGCAGGAATTTCTTCTGAAGATTTGAGTGTTGTTGACAGATGAAAGCTGCTGGGTTGGATTCCGGGTTGCAGAGATCCACGGCTGCAAGTCATTTCCATCCACATATAAGGTCCAGTCATATCATAAACCTGCTTGCATCTGCAAACATTAGCCTTGGAGGGAAAGTGGCATCTTATGCCAGCACCTTTGAAGACTAAAGGTGGTCTTTCTACCTTTTGATATAAGATAACTTTATATCTGACACACAATTCTTGGGTGGGAATCGAGGCAAATGGTGAAATGCCAAACTCTAAGAGAGGGTTAAAATACTGAGATACAGTGAGGAACCAAGTGGAAAAAAGAACGATATCTGCATGACAGCTCTCTGAGGTCTGTGGGTAGTCATCTGAAATGTCACTGCTACCTCTGTTGTCACTGATGTGGAGTCAATGTTAAAGTGCCCCAAAAAGCAGACACAATAGATTGTATTCTTTTCATCTCTCTTCCCGCTTCTCTGCAGACCCAGGGGGCTGCTGGACAGGGACCGCTGCTGAGTACGCCAGTCACATAGCTGATATTTGACATGTAGAGGGAGCTGGTAAGCTGCACATGTGAGGTGAGGAGTGGAAGATACTGAACAACTGTGCTTTGCTGAGAGCCCTTCAATAGAAAACAAATCAAGCTGAACAAATAATGTTGGTGGAAAAAAAAACTCTGGAGATAAAAAGGGTACCAGAAAAGGAGATTTACTGTGTCGTGTCTGGAACCACAACATTTAGCCAGAGGCCCGTCACTTCCTTTTTTTTCTCTAACTGCCCATCTTTCTTTCTATCATTTCCTTTCTTTGATTTAAACCCTCAATTTTGGCCTCTTCCTCCCTTTTCTCTCATTTCAGGCCAGCAGTCTGACACAGCAGGCAAAGGCCATTAAGTAACAATCCATTTGTTGGTTAGTTCGGCTTACGCACAGCAGTAAATACAGCCCTGATCTGCACAGATGCTGGCGCACACAAACAAATACAAACAGACTGTAGCAGAATGGAAACATACACTCGGGTTTGAGACAGTAGTATGATAACTGGTGTGTCAGATAAGCCATGGAGCCAACTGGACTTTGAAGCAATCTGTTTGGTTTAATGATGCTCTGTTTAAAGCATTTATCCCAATGCGACTTATCATATTTTGAATATAAACATGCTGTCACATGAATGCTGTCATAGAAGATGACAGTGTGTATGATTATTTTAACATGATTAGGATACAGGTGGGCTTTTACGAGTATCCCCATAGGCTCCTACAGAAAGGAGGCTAAAAAGATAAACGTTGTCACAATTTATGGGCTGTTATGCTCATTTGTCCTGGATTCTGACACCTAACTTGGCATAATGTGACACAAAATAACTGGCATGAAGCCAATAATGTTAAGAGGAACTGTTGCCTTAGTACCTGTTTTTGTCTGTTTGTTTTTGCCTGTTTGTTAGCAAGTTAATGAACAACTATGATTCAGATTCTCATATTTTTTTCTGAGTCTGGGTCTAACTTTGATTCTTTTAAAATTGGGGAGAAATCTGTAAGGAATTTTAAAAACAGGAATTTTTTTAAGGATCCTTCATCACTGCGAGATGGAGAAATTGCATAACATTACTTTTAAGCAATGCTATGCTCACATTTCGAAATGTTACAGAAAATATACTTATAAATATAAATATAAAAATATTATATTGAATCCAGTTTCATGCAAAGTTACATTTTGAAAAAACCCCAAAAAGAACTATATTGGCAAGTCTTTCAGGAGTTGCCAATACAGAACTATTGCAGAACTATTCCTGAAGCCTACTTCATTTTTTTTTTTTAGAAAACCTGTCTTATAACATTCTGATCCAGTTGAAAAACACAGTTGCTAAGATATAAATTTCCTGTATAAGCTCAATAGAACTGTACAAGTATGTTTGCCTTATATTAGGGTGTCCAGCTCCCGTCCTCAAGGGCCACAATCCTGCAGATTTCCCATGTATCCCTGTTCCAACACACCTGAGTCTAATCAAACAGTCAGTTTTCAGAACTTAATTGGCTGCTGGATCCAAACCAGGTGCATTGAAGCAGGCATAGATTGAAAACCTGAAGGACAGCGGCCCTTGAGGGCAAAAATCCTCCGCTGCTCTGAGCATTTTGGACTGTTTTTAAATCATTGACATTGACAAGCCCCTCGAACTTCCCGCGAAGTGCTCAACAAGCATAGATAATGTAACGAGGTTGGTGTAGGAATGTGACTTCTGGCATGCTGAATCTACAGATCGAAACCATACTGGAGAGACTTCCATGTCACATGCTTGACACATGCTTGAGCAGACAGGCTCGAACATAACATCCCTAGCTGCTGCCTCCCTGCCTGCATTTGGGTCCACACCTTCCTTGCCACACAGTTACTCTGTGTCGGTTCTGGCTCATTCTCTGTAAGTTTTTATATATTAACTTCACTTATTGTTGTTTGAAGTATTTAAAGTTCTTATTGATAAGCTTCAAAAAGAAAACCCAGATTCACCTACCCACTGATATGGAGCTGCATGTTTGGCTGTCATGGATTTAGACTTTTCAAAACACGCTCAGGGGAATCTAACCTTCAAAAGTCTACAATATTCCTTCACTTCAGACTACAGCGGTGCTTGAAATCTAAACAGTAAATGCAGTCACTGTAAAAAACACTTGGAAAATGCACAGCCATGTATTTGCCTTAGGGCTGGTTCAGAGCCTCTTGAGAGTGTTTGGACAATTCATGGCAGCACGGTAAGATGGGGAGCGGCTGTTACAAAACCATTTCCTCTTCTTAAATGTCACAATAGTGTAATTGTGGATCAGAGGAAGAACTATTACATTCCTGGAAGACCTGGGAAGTAAACCCCCTCATAGAAAATATAGTTAATCCCATTGTAGGCTTGCTCAAGCCTCTTTAAAAAAGAAAAAAAAAACAAACAACAACAAAAAAAGCAAAACAAGACCGGCTATGGAAATGAATTGGAGACAGCTGAGAGATGCTTGCAGGAAAATAAAGGACACATCTTACTTCATCCTATCTTATAAACAAGAGGAAGATAACAATACATTTTCACCCTAAAAATAAAAACAAAACAAACAAACAAAAACAAAGAAATGTGATTTGAGTCAGCCAGGCAGTGACTGCAGTGTCCACAAACTCCAGCAGCATCACAACACCACCAGTATCCCATACCATCCAAAGTCATTTCCCATGCTCATGCTCTCTATATGCTGCAGCTAATGAGGGAAATTACACAAATGATGAATACAGTTCACCCTGGACTTGAGTCAACACATGATAGACAACAGTCGTTCTGAGGGGCTGCACAATGGCAAGGAAATATATAATTCCAGCCAGTTTGCGCTGGTAAACAAACAGCAAACATTTTCTCTGTAATTAGCAGAGCATGCCTGCCAAAGCACAGGAAGTGGTGATTACATCGATTACAGCAGCTTTCCTGAGGCTTCCAGATATGCAATGTAGAAACTTTTTACTTTTTAAATGTTTGTAATGAAAGCTTCTGTCTTACTCTTTGAGGAATAGTAAAATGTAGCCGTTGAATCATCTGAGTGAAATATTTTTAGGCTTTTGACATGGCATTTATACACAATACTTTTATTACATCAAAGTTTTTGATAAGTGTTTGGAGCTTAAACCCATTAATAATTGATGCCTGCTTAAGAAGAAGATTTCCACAGACATCATGGCTGAATCTTCCTCTGTGCAGTACCAAAGTACGAGCCAATAATGTTGGAACAACCAAGACCTAAGTGGAGGCTGCTATGTGGGCATTTAAGCTTAGGTGGAATTTCTGAGTAAAGCTTGATACAAAATGTGAGAGCTAGCTCTCAGCAGGTAAAGGTGAGCATCCATAGCCAGAGATTAGGCATGAGGAAAGATGACATGGTGTCAGCCATGACATGAGCATGTTAGCAATGTGCAGATGGAGCAATGAGATGACAGTTTGTACTCCATTTTCCTTGACAGCTGCGAGAGACATGAGAGCAAGTGGGGGAATGAGGCAGATAGCCTCAGAGAGAAATGAATGAAGACAGACCGATAATATCCACCTTTACCTCTGCCTCTGTCCACCGACCTTCATTTGCTGCTTCTGTTCTCTTTCCCTCTACTCTCCCCAAACTCTACTCTAATTTTCCTTCTGCCTTTCTGTGCCGAGAAAGATCACGCTGGGCCGGCGGGCTCAACTGCGAGTATGCGGGAAGGACCTTGTTTCTAATGAGACGCCTTTGGTGAAGCTTTAAACTGCCATACCATCCCTAGACTTCAGGAACACCAGCACAGAAAAGCAGATAGAAAGAGGTTAATGTGTTAAAGGGGTACATGTGGAAGTGGAGGGAAGTGATAGAACAGTGAAGAAAGAAGAAGCAGGAGGGAGCGAAAACCTTTCTAACCTCAATCAACTCAGGTTGAATCCAACTCTTTGTACTCCAAAAATAGTAAAGTTGGAGGGTTGCAGTATTTAGCAAAAGATAACAGTGGGAAACAACGCCTTGCTTTAGCATGCACTTTATTCGAAAGCCAAATCCAAGTCCCCTCTAGTGATAAAGATCAGAAGCTCCACAGCAGCTCAAAGTGAGTTCACAAGTGCAGTACATGAAACAACTTGAGTGCATAACCTAATCACACTTTCAAAAAATCTTCCAGTATTGCAATGATGTACTCAAATAAAAAGTAGCTCTCAAAATGCCTTCAAATGGTGAAGCTAAAGTGAAGTTCTTTTATTTTCTGCATGACTTAGATCCATTCAGGGTCATGGGAAGCTGGAGACTAGGCAAAAGAACTAGCAGGCCAGAAGCAAAGCACAACCTGAACAGGTCGCCAGTCTTAAGCATAAACCTATGTGTGTGCCTCAGTTGCATCAATACTTGGATATTCTCCAGCTAAATAAAGATAAATTGTATTAAGCTGGAAAAAAAGACCAGATTTAACCCTCTAGGCGCCAAATTGCTGAATAAACCGGGCTCTATCTATAAATGTGGTGCCGCATGTTGTTACTACTTTTCACCAGGAGATAGTGGACATGTGTGCCTTTAATGTGAGCAGCATTTCTATTAAAAGTTTTTCAGTAAAAAGAGTTTGTAAAACACCCTCTGCGGCAGCGAAGCTGTGGCAGTAACGCAGAGCAGAGCTAAAGAGTGTTTTTTTTTTTTTTTTTTTTTTCCTTTCCTCACAATGCTGAGAGGTGGGTTTACCACCCATAAAGTCCGTCATCAGATGCTGGCTAACTCCCATTCCAAGGAGGAAGACATACAGTTTTCCAGTAAAGCAGAAACTGACGTTAGTAGTGACGGTGAGTCTGCGCGCCATAGTCCACACTCAGCACATCGCTTCACTTTAGCGTTGGAAGCGTTCTGCAAACGCCAAACATGGGATGTAGTCCAGGTAGCAGAGGGGCCATATAACCGCAAATATAGGTGAATAAAGCGGGGATGAAAACAACCGTGGCAGTCATGACAGACGCGGGAGAAGCCGCGGGAAAAACACCGCTAATAGCGCGGTGTTGGCATTCACTGCCGGCTACGATGATAATGACTGGCAGTTCTTTAGAGAAGAATATCAAATGTGGTTCTTAAATGTTCATGAGCCTATTGGTTATTTTGGAGACAATCTGACTAATTCTGAGCCCACTGATTTCATCTCCCTGTTTCTGAATGATGAATTCAGAAGCAGCATAACAAATAATACAGATATGCCCACCAGGTCTTTGAAAGGGACATTATGAAGCCAACGTCAAATTTTGGTTTATAATGAATACATTTCTCATTTACAGTATGCCTTTATCTCAAATAACTAACAAGCTATAGACTTGTGAAAGCATGATATTAAAATTGAACATTTTTTAATATGAGACCACCTTTTGATGTCATAATATGCAAATTAGATGAATAATTACACTCCAACGATAGAACTTGAGTTATATGAAACAATTTTCTCGTTGACTGTGTACCTTTATCTCAGACTACTTGCAAGTTAGAGCCTTTTGAAACCTTGATATCAAAACTGAACATTTTCCAATATGGCGGCCACATTGTGACGTCATAATATGCAAATTAAATTAATAATTTCTCTCCCATCCCAGACATTTAGTCATAATAAACAATTTTCACATTGACAGTATACCTTTATCTCAAACTGTTTTCAAGTTACAGAGTTTTAAAATCTACTGTAGCTGTCAAAAATGTAGATTTTCTTGAAAAACTCTGGCGCCTTAAAATGGGTTAAATGTGCTACTAGACGTCATATTGGTGAGTGATTCTATAAAACAATTGAGTGTCTCTAAATAGGAAATGCCACATAGAAAAGACAATATAAAAGAAAGAAGCAGTGATAAAAGAGGAAGACATCAGGAAAACATTAATTAGAGAAATGAGACTTGTGTGTTTAGATCTTCCTCCATTGCTGTCTGTGATGAGATGTGGTATCCTGCAAAATCACTTGTTCCACATCTGTTATAAGCTGTTTTCTTAACTTGAACTTAAATCCCTTTTTGCATAACAAGGCTTTCAATTTCTACTGTGGGGGGAAAAGTAAAAACATTCAAACTCATACAGAGTATGAGTGATTAATAAGGTAATGCTGACAGAAACCAAGGCTGCTTGAGAAATTATGAAAGGATGTCACTTTAAACTTCAGTGACAGTTAATTTGAGGGCTAAACGAGGCAGCTCAGGCACTGCTGGCCATACACATATGGGGTCCTTTACCAAAAATCTTGTTGCAAAGAAATTGAGTGAGACCAGTTACAATTCCTTTCAACAGGTTTTTCTAAAACAATGCGGCCCTAAATGCTAACCTCTTTTAGTGCTGTTCAGTGAGATCTCTCCAAACATGTGCAGCTGAAAAGCAAAAGAAATGTGACTGGAAGAGTCTTTGGTTGCTTTGTCTATAGGCCAGTGTACAATTTGGACAATAAACCGTAGCAAGACTGATTGGCTTGTATTTACATTTTTAACTCTAGTCTAATCTATATCCATCTATCTATCTATCTGTATACCCAGGCTTTGCCCCACCCTTGTGGGGAATACTCTATCTTAAAGGTACCACAAATATTACACAGTCTAAAACAGGGATCCTCAGTCCTGGTCCTCGAAGACCTACTGATCTTGGGCAGCATCTGGAACTATACTTTCAGATAATTTATAGAACATTTAACTATGCATCACAGGTGGCCCTGTGTCTTTTAGTTGATATCAAGGAGAAGACCTACTTGTAAATTTCCCTCACATAAAACAAACTGGATTTGGATTTTACAGAATCATCTGTTATTGACACGGTACAACCCAAATTCCTTAAACATTATATAGATGCACCAGTAGCTCATTTGCCATCTTGCCCTTTGCAATAAATGTTGAATCCAATTCTGGAACCTTATACTTAACATGTGTAACAGCAAATGTGTCTAAAATACAAAAAATGTTTTGCATACAGAAATCAGTATAGAGGAGCAGCAGCCCATGGAAGGAGTGCTATACAGTGGCCTGCAGTTTTGCTGTGACCTACTTTAGATGGGGGAGAGGAAAGGAGGGGGTGTTTCATAAAATTCAAAACAACTCACTTTTTGGTTTCCACAAGAATTGGTGCACAACCGAAAGACTTGGTGTCAAAATCTCTAGTCATTGTCATGCACATGGTATCTTGAGTTAAAGTTGACAAGGTCTAGTGCTGAACAATGGCAGATAAGATAAAAACTCTAGGTCTGGGTGTGACTTCAAATGTCATCTTTCTGGTGTCTGTTTGCATTTCAAATAAAAAAAGGCCCATGTGGTCAGAAGTGACGGCTAGGGGTAAATATTGCCGAAAAGCCTTAATCCTCCAATCCTCGAATAGACACAATACAATAATATAACATGCACATGTTAAGTCACAAAGCTCCAACTGGTGTGGAAACTTTGACTCAGCTCGGTATAGCATTAGGACATGATGCTTCCTGAGCTCATGAAATTTCATCTGCACTTGATTTTAAACCGAGACAAATAGTTCCAGAGATATGGCCAAAAATCAGATTTTTCATGATTAAGCGCCACCTGGTGGGAAAACCATAAATCCAATAATTGTAAAATTTGATACAGATCGTCCGCTTGTGGACCTAAACTGGTATATTGAGTATCAAAATCCAATTGTAAACAGTTCCCGAGATCTAGGCAAAAGTCTGATTTTTTTGTGCATAAAGCACCACCTAGTGAGGAAACCATAAATCCAAAAATGTTGAAACTGATACGGATCATCCCCTTGGGGACCTGAACAGGTACACAAAGTATCAAACTCCAATTGTGAAAACTATTATCGCGCTCACACAAAGAATATCTGGCGGCGGCAATCGTAATGAAACCATTATATCCCCGACACTCTGTATTCGTGGAAATAAATAAACCATTAAATAATCATTAAATACATCAATGCGGGATCATTGTGATCTATTTTGTTTAAAAAATGCACAAAGCTTTTTTTGAACGCAGCTATATCATATTTTTGCCTTGAAACTACTTCCACACAGTCATGAGGATGTCAATCTCAATAATCTTAACAGAAGCACAGTCTGAAGCAGGCAACTAATTAGTTATAGATTTCATTTTTCCCCATTTTTCCTAAATTGATCAAGTCACTCCACAATATTTTGCTGGTACAGCATGTTAACTGAATTTTCATAGAATTTTGGTGTAGAAATCACAGTTTTTAAAGTGGAGTGCTGTCTTGTGTGAATGAATGAAAAGCTGAGATGGACGGGGAAACAATGAAAGGAGAGAGCTGTATGGTCTCTGCTCAGCTGCAAACGGTAATACAGTGAGTAGATATTAATGAAACACAAGAAAAACAAAATCAAAACATGGTAACAGCCATAGTTGATATAAACCTTCTCTACGTACTGTGAATATGTATAGAGTTAATTAAAAGAATTAAAAAGTCTCAAAAGCTTTGGTCAATAACCTAACCCTTCTCTTTCTGTCCCTACCCCATGCCTTTGTAACTCATCTTAACTACCCATAACCATACGCACCACTTGACTTGTCATTAGCGTTGCACCAATCAACCACTGGCCATTAAAATCCATTCATTCCCTTGGGAGGCAAAATTGTGACAGCAGGGGAGAGGGAGTGATGGAAATTGGTTTTAATAACAAGCAGACAGTGTTTGCTTCATCCGTGTTACACCACAGTTAAAAGGAAAAAGAATGAGAGACAGCTTAACAATACCGTTGACCTTTCTGAAAATGGGGCTTGCCAATGAAGAGGCTGATGCAAGCCAGCCTCCACTTTATAAGAAAGTTTTCCTCCGAAAGTTCCAAAGCAATTTATAGCACTTCTTTTTCTGGGGGACAAAGTGACGCAGTGATTAATGTCTGACTAAATATTGTTAAAGTCAAAGTACTAAATCATGTCCAGCTAATAAATCATTGAATGTAGGTCAATGAATGGTCACCTGAGAGGGGTTTTTAGTGTTGGGGCCTCTGTATGTGTGAACAGAAAGATCCACAATCTCAAAGAAAAAATAGGTTAATAGCATGTTTGGTAAATTTCATAAACATACCATAAAAGTAATAAACTGATGTAGTCAGTTTGTTGTTTTGTATATATGATTAAGATGCTGTGCAGGCTCAAAGCCACTAGCCCACTACTACAAAGACAGAGTCCATTTATGTAAGCTTTCACGGTGCTTTTACAGCTTAACTCAACATATTTAATAGTTTTCTTTTGCTTCTACTTTCTAAATAGAAGCTATTTTGACACAGATGTCAAGAAAATCTAATGAAAACTGAGCAGTTTTTCTAACTGCAGTGGCGCATACAGAATGTAAAAATGCAAGTAGCCTGGAGCTTCAGAGCTTAACAGTCAATTATGTAAAAAAAAATGAGAGGCTTTGCAAAAGTGTAATGTCAATTTCTTTACCCTTTGCTCCTCTGTCAGTAATTGGGGTTTACTGCTTAATGTTGTTAATCCAGCTACCCATGCAGCTGCCACTATCGGAAGGCAGCTGACTGACTTCCATTTGATTGCGGTACACATAAATTAGACACTGGGTTCCACCATTAAATCTCTCACAGCTAATTGTAAATATTAATGGTAAAAAGAAGTTATCAGATAAAGAGAAGTGTATGTTAAGTTTAACAATGCACAGAAAACATGGAAATACAATCTATTGCACGATATCTCACTTTCTTCAATGCAGATAATAAGACATCAGTTGAACCTCTTAGCTTTCAAAACTTTTTATCCAATACTAAACAAGATATTATGGTAACTAACTAAGATTCAGCACGGTGTTGGAACCATTCCTCGGAGAATTTACACATCCATGATGAGAATCTCCCATTTCAAAGCTGATCTTTTTGATTGAGATCAGGTTATTGTGGAGGCCAGAGTATACTGAACACATTGTCAGGTTGAAGGAAGCAGTTGAGGATGATTTAAGCTCTATGAAATGGTGCATTATAATTCTGAAAGTATCCATCGGAAGTTGCTACACTGGTCATAAAAGGATGGGCATGGTCATCAAGAATATTCAGGTAAGCAATAATATTTGAATAATGCAGTGTTCCACTGAAGCAGGGGTCTCCAAGTTCGGTCCTCGAGATCTACCATCCTGCAACTTTTAGATGCAACCCATATCCAACACACCT